>JASAND010027867.1:0-17501 GCA_030248195.1 Trissonchulus latispiculum
CCCAGTTTCGTTTAAGTGAACACCTTTCTTATGACGCTTCGCATAACGCATATTTTAAGACCTGATTTGCAACAATTGAAATCTCAAAAGTTCATTCGCTGTATGGCGTAATTAATTTCTTGTACTCTAATCTTGAGAACAATGCCGACTGTACAAAAGAAACAATTAATTAGTATGTAGCAAAAACAGGATCTTGTCATTAATTTCTAACTTCCAAGTGGGAGTAAACTATAGTATAAAATTCCGTTACAAGTTTAATCGGGAGCACACAGTTTAGTTGACAGTCAGACAGTTTGGTCAGGATCGTTAACGGATAACAGCTACAGTCGACTTCTTCAGAAGTATTTAAAAGTCTCCATTTTTGATATTAGAGCTCATTGGCCTGGTTTACATTTCCCTTTGATTGGGTGAATTTACTGCTCTCTGTTCCCAGACTTTGGACATCGGTAAATATTCTTTGCATTGGTTAATTTTCAGATTTTGGCTAACAAAATAGTAACTTGTCTATTCTAATAAAGCTTGTTAGGCTTTATAGTATGCAATAAATTAATGTGAAAAACGTCAGGGCTTGGCAGGGCCGAACAGGACCGGGCTGGGCCGGGCTTTTTTCGATGGAAGCTGCGCGGCCCGGCCCGGCCCTTACTAATTTTTCCTCAGGCCCGGCCCGGCCCGGCCCTGACTGGAAACCAGGTCTGCGCGGCCCGGCCCGGCCCGTCGGGCCGGGCCGGGCCGGGCCGGGCCGGGCTTTCTCGGCCCTGATCTCATCTCTATCTACCGGTTCCGGTTCCGGTTCCGGTTCCGGTTCTAAAATTCCTTCCGGTTCGGTTCCGGTTCCGGTTCCGGTTCCAACCGGTTCTAGTGGAACCGGCCCCAGCTCTAGATGAGACAGCTGATTAGTCCGATTACTTTAGTTGATTACTCTTCTTCGAACTGCTGCAATTATACACTCGTCGTAGCGGTTTCTGTATGCAAAACTGCTAATTTTGTTTAGGATTGGATTTAGTGGACAGGTCGGGATACAGCTATAGGATTTTTAAGTTTTGCACAAACATTTTCTGTTAAGACTTGAATTCTATCTTCATATCTGTTTCATCGCCTTACACACAGCAGAGATGACTACTATCAATAATTCGATGAAGGAAATGACCGACATTCCAACGAAGACTCCAGATACCGATCCGATGTCGCTCATTATAGTAGCTGCCTATACATTACGTACAAACAAAGTTGTAATAAAAAGTAGATGTAGACATAACTAGTAGATAGGTATTGACAACTTGAGAAGTTTCGCTTTTGTCAAGATATCTGACTAGGGCCGTCATGCTAGAACCCTGTTCTTGAGCTAGGAGTGTCACCTCGAGTGCCTGCGAGCGACAGTAAAGGAAGGGCCGATCCCTTAGAGCAGCCCTGACCTACAGATTACAGTTACTGACTGATTTAATAGCAATAACGCCAATAACTAGTATATAAACTTGTTTTTGTGTTTTCTGTTGGGTTAGGTATAAATGAGACCAAGCTGTTACTTGTACCTGCATGCAACCCCCAGAAATTCGATGTGGTGGTGTTAATCCAGCTTACTAGTCCGTTGCTCTATTGAGTATCGGCTGAGTAATAATTGAAATACAATCTAATCATGTTGAAGTCTAAAATCTAGTGTATCTTAGAAAAAGTTTGTTCTCTATTACAATGTATTCACTGACTATGTATTTCTAAGCTTACAGTTTATCAAGCATCAATAATTAAATAGCAGGATTTTGAAACTCACCGTTTCTATAGGGACTTCGTAAAACGTAATCCATGTGAGATCGTCGTAAAAGATCTGTAGATTGGCCTGGTCTCCGCTAGAAAAGAATCAGCCAAAAAGAGTCAGTGTATAATCTTCTTTATTGAAAATCGAAATTGGCGTTACTTTTTTACCTGTTACTATATATATATATATATATATATATATATATATATATTTGACGTAGCCCATAAGAAAAACTGTTTTAAATCTTCATCTGTAAGTAGTTTCATACGCTTACTTTGTGAAATTGCACAATGGCCTCGCTTCAGATGATTTCTAGAAACAGACTTGTAGTATACAATACGATTGGTATCACCAGATACATGAATTCATTTCAGTATTTCATTTCCGTAGGCGTTTCTTTCTTTTACGTTAACCCATTTTAAATTTCTTCGGATTTGGTAAGAGCATATTAGTGATGTGGATCGGATCGGATCGGCAGACAAAATCACCTACCGACCCGATCCGCCAATTGCCCGGCGATCCGATCCGATCCGCCAATTGCCCGGCGATCCGATCCGATCCGCCAATTGCCCGGCGATCCGACCCGATCCGCCAATTGCCCGGCGATCCGATCCGATCCCTCAATTGCCCGGCGATCCGATCCGATCCCTCAATTGCCCGGCGATCCGACCCGATCCGCCAATTGCCCGGCGATCCGATCCGATCCCTCAATTGCTCGGCGATCCGATCCGATCCGCCAATTGCCCGGCGATCCGATCCGATCCGCCAATTGCCCGGCAATCCGATCCGATCCGCCAATTGCCCGGCGATCCGACCCGATCCGCCAATTGCCCGGCGATCCGATCCGATCCGCCAATTGCCCGGCGATCCGATCCGATCCGCAAATTGCCCGGCGATCCGATCCGATCCACCCCCGGATCGGACCGATCCGATCCGATCCGACCATAATTTTAATTTTCAATTGTAGACACTTATTGCTATATATACCTTCCCATTTCCCATAATTTTGCAAAAGTTTTGATCAAACTTCGCATCGGAATCTTATTGAATAATTCTGAAAGTCCGTATCAGAAACTTCAGCTGCAGAATACCTTCAAAAACAAAAATTTCCTTTGGTTGTAAGTTCAATCTAGTGAAGAAACTTGGGTGTAAGACCAAAAATATGCGTACAAACTTTGGTCATTTATTGGAAGCTTAAGAATACATTTATAGTTTTATATATTTATTGGCAATGTATATAATTTCAAAAACGTTCGGAAAGGAAATCAGGAAGCATTTAAAATGAGGTAAAATTCGGAATCCCGGGTTTTATTTACGAAAAATCTAAAATATTGGATCTCTAACTTTATCCCCTCCCCCCCAACAAAAGTTGGTCAATTTAAAAGGCTTATTGCAAGAGATCAACAGAACTTTAGGGTATGATTTATACGTCGTTGGAATGCTCGAGATGTGCTCTATTTAATGGTGTAAAGCAGTTTGCTGCAGCTTACTGCTATAAAAAGTTAAGCTTAATAAACCATCAAAGTTACCGCTTTTTGCAATTTTTGGTTGTCTTTTAAGCTTAAATTTTAATAGCAGCAAGCTACAGCAAACTGCTTTACAACATTAAATAGAGCTCATATCGATGTATAAATCATACTCTAAAGTTCTGCTGATCTCTTGCAATAAGCCTTTGAAGTTGACCAAATTTTGTTGGGGGGGGATAAAAAGTTAAAGAGATCCAATATATTCAATGATTTCCTAAAATTTATGCTAACTGAAAACTTTATTTTCGTGATCAAATAGAGCTGGTTCCGCGGCGTATATAAATTTTGCTCTTACAACCATGCATTAACATATATACATTAACGCGGGGTCCAATTCTGGGGGAGAGGTCTTCCCCGACTCTGGCGAAGGGTTTACCTATCCCTGAAAAATTTCAAACATTTTAAAAAGGTCTACTCCGAAATATGCAAAATTGACAAATTTTCAACATTTTTGGACAAACTAAGTTAAAAGTGAAGATTTTTAGCGCGTTTTTAAGAGTTTTTTTAGAAAATCGTTAAAATTCGTTAAAACCAGCAATTTTTGGTAAAAATCGCTTAGGGGTATGCTTTTTCCTTCTCGCCGAGGGGTCTACCCGGTTTTTTGTCGCTCAGGTGGTGTCTGCACCCACCCATTCTCCGCCACGTTATCCTATGCTTGCAACCTTTGCAACCAATTAACACCTAATGTTTGGAATTCTTGGTTTTTCAAGATTTCCGGATTTTTAATTTCTTTAATTCTCACAACATGGTTATGATTTAAAAGCTCTTGACGAAGTGAACACATTTTGTATTACAATCATGTCCCATAAATGCACTAGATTACCAAATTCACGACAACAGGATTTTCCGGATTTAAATGTTTGTTATTACCAAGTTATTACCCACACTCAGGAGTAATCACTCGAAAGACCTTGACGAGCTGAAAAACGTTTGTAATACAACTATTTCCCATAAATACGCCCTGTTCCAAGTTCAGAAATACTTCCCTATCTATGAATACTGAATTCCAAGAAATTGGTACACCTTCAGGTATTGGCTCTAGCTCACAATTAGCTTTGAAATGAATTCTAGGCAACGTTTCCCAGCATGTATGTAGTTAATTAATGTTAATAGAAATTATACCAGAATAAGCACACTCTCAGTCAGCGTCACTGAATTTAAAAAGCGAAGCGGACTGTGCAAAAATTAATTAGAGAAAATATTAGAGAGTCATTCCATTGGATTGATTTTACGTATATATATATATATATATATATATATATATATATATATATATATATATATATATATATATATATATATATATATATATATATATATATATATATATATATATATAGACAAAAAATTATATATTTATCCAGAGAAAGAAAGTAAAGCAAAACGTTAACATAAAAAATTCAAATTAACAACGAAAATTCAATAAGTGAACAAAATTCGTATGAAAAATTTTCATAATTTCTTGGAAGAAATTTTGTAATGTTGTAAAAAATGGTACAAACTTCCAAATTTTGCCTCATTTGCCGGATCGGCGATCCGAAAAAATCAAGCCGGCCGGTCCGATCCGAAAATTTTTCGATCCGATCCGATTCGATCCGACCCCGGATCGGTCGATCCGATCCGCCGATCCGATCCACAACACTAGAGCATATAATTTGATAACTAAGGGAAGGGCGTTTTGGGTAGAGGAAACTCGATTCTGTTCATGAAAATGCTAAACACAAAAAATCAAGCTTGAGTGGAGTTGAACGAGTTGAAGGAGTTAGTTTTACCTCTGCTCTAGTCTATCCTTTCTCGAAAAGGCCTTGATCAAGGTCAGTATATTTACTTGAGCATGAATTTAGCGATCCTGGATAGAACGTTTCGAGCTGCGACACGTAAGCGGCCATTGAGCGTGTCATATAGTTGTCCTACTGGACACTCTGATGTCGGGGGGGGGTCAGCCGCTATCGTGCAGATTCCATATCTCCTCTCCTTAGTCTAATCATTAAGACACTTGATACTTGATCAAGTTCACTCGTACACTTGTACATGTGATGGCCGCCAACTAATACACTGTGTCAATGTTTGTCAGCGCAACTGCATTTACCATTCGATATCCTGCCGGCCATTTTAGAGTTGTTATGACAGTTTCTATGGTTTCTTGTCTACAAAAATGTCATATTTTTACAGAAATAGTAACTATGAAACAGCAAGATACAAACAAGAGCCTATAATAGCAAGAGTGGGACACTCATCCCTTCCTAATAGATTAAGCCTGCGAGATGCTCGAGATGCACATTAAGGTCGAAATCTCGGGGGTGCTACCGCTTAACATTGTCAACCATATGATCATATGTGTTTGAACTAAAACGCATCTGATTGGCTAATCGCTTACCTCATGCCAAATTTACATGCATAAGCGTAACCCCTCCGAGATCTCGGCGGGCGTCCCGCTTAGCATTGTTAACCACGTGTTTATGTGCGAATGAACTGAAATGAATCTCATTGGACGCCGCCACTACGCAAGCTATAGTAACCTATTTCTACTTAAAAGAATTGACTAAGTATAAGTCTAGAAAAAGATAGAAAGCAAATGAAAGAAATAGAAGATCGGACTCCTGGCTGGACTCGAACCCACGATGTTTTGTTTAACGCGTAGACGCTTTAACCGCAGAACCTAGAGCGACAGCAATTTTTCTTACCCACATGGCGGCATACAGCTGGACGACGATGATGAACGAGACCTGGTTAGGTTTTGAATACACAAAACTGAAACTATATGGCAAACTTTAAGCATATTGTGTTAGAATTAGAATTTGGTTTTAAGTTCTAGTTCAAATTTTTAATTTTAATTGTTTACATTTTTAATTTTTGGTAGTTTTATTCAGATCAACAAATGCTAATTGCTCGCACTTAAACGCCTATCTCGTCTCGTCACCATAAGAAAAAAGGAAACGTGGTACGTGTCTCTATGAACTTTATAAAAATCTCTTGCTATAACAATTTAACAACTTACTTTAGTCGGAAGATGGTCAAGCTGAGCTTAAATTTTCGAATTGCTTCTCTTAAGGTGGTGGTATCCTTTTGTGCAGTGCGTTTGTGGTGATCTTTTAAACGCTATAACTTTCGCAATTTTGGGAAGAGATTTATACATTGTTTTAAAGCTTATAATCTGTACATTCACATGACTTACGAAACTAGCAAAATTAGAACAATACTAGCAAAAATTTCTGACACAATCAGATCTGAGGTTCTGAAAGGCTGAATAGACCAAAAATTTTTTAACATCGATTTCTCAAAACTGTAAAATCGGCCAAAATTTTTTCTTGTGCCATGCTATGAAGGACATATGGGTCGAGGGCGTTTTTTGGATTTGGCTCAACAAGCCTCAGTACTCCAGAAAATTCGGCAAATGTGCGGTGACACGAAATTTCGCAACTTTGTACTTAGTTTTCTCGCAACTTTTTTGCGAGAATTTTCATCCAGCCCAAAATCACGCAAATCCCACGGTTTATATACTTTAGTCAGAATTTCATTTGTCAGAATATCACTAGTCAGAATTTCATTTGTCAGAATGTCACTAGTCAGAATTTCATTAGTCAGAATTTCACTTGTCAGAATTTCATTAGTCAGAATTTCATTTGTCAGAATTTCACTTGTCAAAATAATTATGGCTAATGTGTAAGAATGCCACAATTCAGTACGTGATATCCTTCATTTCTCAGAATTCCATTATTTAGGATATCATTTAGAGCTCGGCTGAGGCTTAACGAATCTTTAGTGATTGAGCTCTAACCGTCTAAGCATTTTGCATTTTAGGAAAATTATATTTTTGTTCTAAAAGGCATTCGAAAATAAACTTTTTGCCCAATCGGTGATTAATCACTGAAACTAGTGCTGAATGTGGCTAGGCTGAAATGGTTGGAGACGACGTAGCGAATAAACAGGATTAAGATATTGTTACAATGAAAACATTCCAATTGGACATGCACTTGTGGATTTAATAATGTGATATGCTAAATGCTAATAACTTACAATTGTTTTATTTTAATTTGTTGCTTTAAAAAATGACACTGGCCTTAATCTTACTTTGGTGATCTGTGACTTCGTATTTTCCAATTGCATTAAAAGCACAATTGTTAGGGGCTGTAAAAGTAACGTGTTGTCTTGTAAAGTCCAACTCCAACAGCAGCATGAACTAGTTTAGTTCTATCCAACCTGACATTTCAGAAATGTGAATTTCTGGCAAACGAAGTTCTGACTTGTGACATGTTTCTGACGAATGAAATTTTGATGTATAGTGAAATCATGACTAATGAAATTCTGACAAATGAAATTCTGACAAATGAAATTCTGACAAATGATATTCTGACAAGTGAAATTCTGACTAGTGAATTCTGACTAGTGAAGTTCTGACAAATGAAATTCTGACAAATGAAATTCTGGCTAACGACATTCTGACAAATGAAATTCTGACTAAAGAAAGTAGACGAATCCCACTGGGTAGTTTTTGAAAAATCGATGTTCAAAACAAAATAATCGCAGTTTTGCCAAAATGGTTTTCAGCCAAATCTCTAGCTTAAAGCAAAAATCCCAGCTAATAAGCATTGATAAAATGAGCAATTAGACAGCGTATCGATTGAGTATAAACAAACGAAAATTGTCCGTACGATTTGGCAGTAATTTTGAAAAAGCTGATTTCCTCGAAAATGGCCGTTTTTTGACCCCAAAGATCGTTTTCGGCTTATACTGACTTAACCACTAGAGATGCTCAAAGCTTGCAAAAGCAAACATCACTCAGAATCACTTTAGTCAGAATCACTTTACTCAGAATCACACTACTCAGAATCACTTTACTCAGAATCAGTCTACTCAGAAAGCATTTGACGCAGAATCACTTTACTCAGAATTTATTTCTTTGAGGAGAGACACCGTTTGATTTTGGCATTGATGAAACCAAGAGTACATAATATAAGAGTGTGCCACTACTAGGCACCGCACACTCTATGTTATCAGAGCAAAAACTGCTCTGATCGCTAACGGCCAACCCCGCAAATCAGTACCTAGTCGAAACCGGGGTAGGCTTACTCGCTCAATGTTTATGTGCTTAAGCTTGAAAACACAAGCAGTGCGTGTGCGAATTTTGAGCCTGCTTCGAGCTTTAGAACACAAATATAGCGCACAAAATTCTTTGAAGTGAAGGGTCTAATTTGCGGGGGGGGGCTGGGCCTAGTGGCTAGTGGCGAATTTTGTGCCTGCTTCGAGCTTTAGAACACAAACATAGCGCACAAAATTCTTTGAAGTGAAGGGTCTAATTTGCAGGGGGGCCTAGTGGCACGCTATTATATTATGCACTCTTGATGAAACCTAGCCTATTGATGTTGCATGTAGAGTTGGGACCGGTTCCAATTTTCAAAACCGGTTCCGGTTCCGGTTCTAGAGTACCGGTTCCGGTTCCGGTTCCGGTTCCGGTTCTAGCTTCCGGTTCCCGGTTCCAAGTACAAAATTCGTAGTTACATTTTAACATTATTTAATATTGGATGCAGGCCCCCAGCAAGGGTTATACAATCAAAATCTTAAAGTAATACTGCAAAACAATTGGAATAGGTAATGCGATAATAACCAACTGGGTTAAACTTTTTTGTTTACTTAGAATTTTAAAGTTTTTTCCTTACCTTGAATTTGCTCCATTACAAATGCTGTTACTATATGCACAACATACACTAAAACTTGTAAAAAATTAAAACTTTAGTATGGTCGAGCAAATTGATTCGATAATTCACGGTGAGATTCTACTGTGCATCTAAATGCAGACAGCGCCTTCTGAACAGAATCTTGTAAACTGCACAACGTTTCAGTAAAACATGCTGAGAATTGAGATATACTGGAGCTTAAATTTTTATTTCTTTAAAAAGAGTACAGACTCAGAAGCAAATAGTTTTCAAAACATTTAAATGCATTTAAAATATTTAAAAGCTGAAAGCCAAATTGGAAAGAAGAACATATATATTAAAGTTATATTTAACGAGGAAATGTACAGTCGCTTGATTACACAAAATAGCTAACAGATACTTCTACATGCTATTCCATTATTTGAACTTTGATTGACTTTCGTCTCCGTTGCCGATAGCTTAAAAATAAGAAAATAAGTACTCAACTTTCGAAGTTTTCTACTCCTCTAAAATTTACTATTTTTTAAAAAAATGTTGCTTAAATCTTGCGTGCTGACAACACCACCTTTCATTTACCAATTTTTTGAGAAGATATACTCAATTTCCGACTACATCCCATCGAGCTCTCATCTTTTCTATGAGGTTAATATTCAAATATGTAAGCTGGTTAAAGTTTTCATTCGGCGATGTATCCTTCACGTCTGAACGAAAGTGCCCTTCTTTCATTAATTACAATTGGAATTTTAGAACAGAAAATTTCAAAAATTCGTTAAAATTAATTTAGAGACATTTTCACAACTGCATTTTGTAATACTAACAAAATTACTTAACAAAATTTGAAAAATCAGAAGCATGAAAACAAAAAATTACGAAATTCCTTCCGGAATAAAGGAAGTAGAAATTTTCCCTTACAATACACGTTCCTAATTTTTCAAGTATGTTTAACATTTAATTTTTGTCTTAACAGACGGGATAATGTCACTAGTGTTGATTCAAAGAAACATTTGAAATTTTTCTTAATTCTATGCCTCGGCTTCAGTGAAACTTGAAACGTGCCTCGATCGCCTTAAAAGAGGAAGCGGTGAGTTTGTGTCACCTTCAGTGGAAGCTGAAGCTGTCGTTTTCAGTTTAGGGTCTAAATTTATTCTATGGAGTGTCAGCTTCAGTTTCAGTTCCAATAATTGTACCTTCATTTCACGTTTAGTTTGAAACTCTTAATTATTATCAGTCTCATCCTACATATTTCGCCTTCAGGTCTAAATTTGTTTAGTTTCAGTTCAAACTAGATTTTTAGTTTCAATTTCAGTCACTAGCTTGAAAAAGACAATATGAATGGCAACAGTGAATGGCAACCACAAAAACAAAATCCAACTTTTGAAAAATTTAAACTCCTCCAAAAAAATTAGTTCAAGTCCATTTTTAAGAGTGGAACCGGCCGGTTCCAAATCCTACCGGTTCCGGTTCTAAAATTCCTTCCGGTTCGGTTCCGGTTCCGGTTCCGGTTCCAACCGGTTCTAGTGGAACCGGTCCCAACTCTAGTTGCATGTTTAGTGTAGTTATAAATATTTCTTCAAATGTTTGCTGATAAGTTTGTAGTCAGCGATCCACGAAGTTCAAAAATTATGAAATCTGTACATTAATCTGAGTAGGAAAGTGAATTGCAAAAAGAACTATTGTTGAAGAAAGGAAAATTGAATTTAAAGGTTTAAAGTTAAAAATTGTGGGTAAGGATTACATTAAAGTAAAGACAAACTGAGGTTGTGTCTTGTTGCCAATTTTACTGTTATTACGTTTCGAGAACGCGTTTTGAATAAAATAGGATCTGGCTCAGGACTGTTGCATTCGGTACCTCCAGCGATTTGACATGCTCAGAGGCATGTTTACTTCCTCTACTTAATGTTTAGGATTTTTTCAAAAGTGAATTACAAAGAAAGGAAGCTGCCTGTAATGTCCTTGAACTTAAAATACGATTTTTTATGGTATATATGTGATATATTCAAATGGAAGTGTATAAAAATTTGGAAAAAGTTGTATTAAAAGAGTTGAACATTGTGTAGAAAGTATCCAAAAGCATACTAGTACTCAAAAGTGTAAGAATTCCAAAAGTCAAGAATTTAGCAACTGTTAATAACGGTGAAAATGAAGCTGACCATGCAAGAATGCTAGAAGTCAGAAATTTATCAACTATTAATAACGGTGAAATTGAAGCTGACCACTGAATATTTCTTGGATCGCTGATTGTCATTTAGAAACTGACAGATGTGCTATCCAGCTTGAAACGTACGTAGTATATTGATGCAAAAACACAAAGTGACGGATCAAAGATAACTATACTCAAATATTCTATTCTTTAAGTATTATAAGCTTCAGAGTTATATATAAGATATATTATTCATGACATTCTCCCCGCCCATTGCTATTGCATATCGCCTTTGTTGGTGGAAGCATCGGAGATGCCTGGTAGCGGCACCCCACTGGGAGCATCGGAGACGCCTGGTAGCGGCATCCCACTGAGAGCATCGGAGATGCCTGGTAGCGGCACCCCACTGGGAGAATCGGAGATGCCTGGTAGCGGCATCCCACTGAGAGCATCGGAGATGCCTGGCAGCGGCATCCCACTGAGAGCATCGGAGATGCCTGGTATCGGCACCCCACTGGGAGCATCGGAGATGCCTGGTAGCGGCATCCCACTGATAGCATCGGAGATGCCTGGTAGCGGCACCCCACTGGGAGAATCGGAGATGCCTGGCAGCGGCATCCCACTGGGAGCATCGGAGATGCCTGGTAGTGGCACCCCACTGGGAGCATCGGAGATGCCTGGTAGCGGCATCCCACTGGGAGCATCGGAGATGCCTGGTAGCGGCACCCCACTGGGAACATCGGAGATGCCTGGTAGCGGCATCCCACTGGGAGCATCGGAGATGCCTGGTAGCGGCATCCCAATGTCCGTAGATTTGATACAGGAGGAGTCGTTGGCTTTATCAACCATGTCAGTTACTACCAAGGCAACATTATCTGCGTCTTTGACATCTTCCATGGCTAGCTCTAGAGGAATGATATCTCTCGTTCCTCTTCGGGTTACACCACCGTTTGCCAGCTCCAGTTGGACATATCTGACCTCTCCGTCTTCGGATGTCAGCAGGCTCTTTACCTTTTCTAGTTTCCAAGAGACCCTTGGAGTGTTGTCCTGTAACAGGATTACCTCGTTCACGTAGGGTTTACTGGGAACTTCTCCCTTTGTTGATTTGAACCAGAACTTGTGTGACTCCTTCAGCTCCTGCAGATAGAGAGATTGCCACACTTTCCAAAATTGGTCGAGCCTTCTCAATCCCTTCTTATATTCTTGAAGTAGGGTTTTCTTTGCTTGGCTCGTATAATCTGGATCGTTGGCATCTTCTCCAGAGGGGGGTGGGGCCAAGTTTACACTTGGAGAAAGGAACACAGCCGGGGTGAGGACTGTTGTATCCTTTATGTCACATCCTGTAGTAGTCAAAGGTCGAGAGTTAAGTACACCTTCAATTTCTGTTAGCAGTGTGGTCAACACATCCTCACTTACACTTGCTCTCCATAGAGATTTCTTCAAAGCTCGCTTCACCAGAGCTACCAGCCTTTCATAAAAGCCA
The DNA here is from genome assembly GCA_030248195.1 of Trissonchulus latispiculum. NCBI lineage: Eukaryota > Metazoa > Nematoda > Enoplea > Enoplida > Ironidae > Trissonchulus > Trissonchulus latispiculum. Next base: position 12,554 of record JASAND010027867.1, read on the forward strand.
CCTGCCCATGGTGATCTTTCCGGTATGTTCTTCCAAACTATCTCCTTGTTCGCAAACAGTTTTACCAATTCAGCGTATGTAGCTTCTCCAATTTTGTCATCCCAAATCGCCTTCAAAACGTTAGATGCCTTCAGAAACTGTGTGGCGTTGTCCGTGAGAATTTCTTCTGGACATCCCCTTCGTGCAACGAATCTTCTGATAGCATTGACCGCTGCATCCGCAGTGCAGTCCTTGATCAATTCCAAGTGAACAGCTCTTGAAACAAAACAAGTAAAGATTGCTATCCACCGTTTCTCGTATGCCGCCCCCTTTAGCGCGGGCTTGATGAGTAGAGGTCCCAAATAATCCATGCCCGTATGTGCAAAGGCAACAGACCTGTTCACTCTTGATGGTGGAAGTTTTCCCATTCTCGGAGTTCGAAAAGGACCACCTTCACACCTTCTGCAGATGACACAAGTACGGATCCGTTTCCCCACAGTTGCAAGTCCATGAGATATCCAATATGTCTGCCTAATTTCGGCTAATGTGATTCTCTTACCAAAATGGAAAACATTTTTATGGGCGTTGTCTATCACCAGATGAGTGAAAACACTTGCTTTTGGTAGCAAGTAAGGAAACTTGGCGTTACTAGAAATTTTCGCATGAGCAAGCCTTCCCCCGTAGCGTATTAGACCATCATCAAGAAACAAGTCCAGCTGTCGTGAAAGTTTTGTTAGCTTCCCTTCTCTCAAAGCAGCTAATTCTTCTTGAAAATATGTTTGCTGTAGGCTTCGAACCCACAACTTCCTTGCGGCCTTAAGTTCTTCGTCACTTAGTCCATTGTGGATTTTCCGTTTCTGTCTTGTCACCCGAATGAATTTCATACAGTACGCTGTAACTCGGAGCAGCTTTTTCAGGGTTGAGTACTTTGAAGGATCCATCCCAAATGGGCATATTTGCTCGTCCATTTCAAGCAGCTGTAGGAGATTTCCAGTCGTTGTAGCCAACTCATCTGAGTGAGCTTCTCTCTGAGGAATCTCCGCTTTCTTAGAAGTCCACTTTGGCCAGCTGTTACAACTTTTTAGCAACCAAGGTGGACCTGTGAACCAATTAGAATTAGTGATCTCTTTTAGCGATCCACCTCTTGAGGCAATATCGGCCGGATTTTCCTTCGTTGAGACGTACGAAAAATCTGTCTTTCCCAGTCATAATCTCTTGAACTCTTCGTTGAACAAATGGTTCTAGTGCCTTCGAGGAATGTAACCAGTTGAGGACAATTTGTGAATCGGTCCACAGCATCATTCCCTTGATTTTGACCCGAAGTTCCGTCTTCGCAAATCTCAGTAGTCGACATCCCAGTAGTACAGCCATAAGCTCCAACCGTGGTAGAGCTGATCGAGAGACCGGCTTGATCGGTGAAACTCTGCTTTTCGACAGTAGCAAAGAAACCTTGTTGTCTGGTGAGCATAGATCAACGATGTAGATGACCGAAGCATAGGCCGACTGGCTGGCATCACTGAAACAAGTCAACCAAAGTTTGCTGCAGTTAGTCCCAAGACTTCTATTGAACTGAAGTTTGGTGGCTTGACTTATGGAGTTGAGTATTGCTTTCCAACGTTTTTGGTGATCATCTGTAACTGAATCATCCCAAGCCTTCCCTTGTTGCCACAACTCTTGTAGCAATATCTTACCCAGGATTGATACCGGACTGATGAGCCCCAAGGGATCAAAGACTCTTGCTATTCCATGCAAGATGGTTCTTTTGGTGACAGGTAGCAGTGGGTCTTCTGGATTGTGACGAATGCTCAAACAGTCGGTTTTTGTATCCCAAACGACACCGAGTACCTTTGTCGTGCTCTTCTTCACCATGTCTTCTTCCGGAAGATGGTTGTTGAAGTCTTCGTTATTTGAAATCCACTCCCGCAGATTCATTGATCCTCGGCGGAACAATCCTGTGGCTTCCTTGTAAAGCAGCTTGGCTTCCTCTAAGTTGTCTCCACTAAGAAAAACATTGTCCAAGTAAATGTTTCCCCGCACTTTCTCTGAGACCATTCCGGGATTCTCATCCAAGAGCAGGTTAATTGTCGCCCCCAGTAGGTAGGGAGACGCGACAACCCCAAAAGGGATCCTAGTGAATCTGTAAATCTGAAGGTTGTCTTCCAATAATTTCTGGGCTGGGTTCTTCAACCAGAGAAAACGGGTACTGTCACGGTCCATCTCACGTAGACCAACCTGGAGGAAGGCCTTTTCGACATCGGATGAAATAGCAACCTTCCCCAAACGAAAACGCAACAACAACCTAACCAAATCTTCGAGATAGTTCTTGCCAACGAACATCAAATCGTTCAAAGTAATGCCATGAGGTTTCGTTTTTGCACTGGCATCGTACACAATCCTGACTTTTGTAGTTTCCCGATCACTGCGGATATGAGGAAAGTGTGATATATAATGCACGACCGTAGCATCCTCTTCCTTCTTTTGAACTGGCTCGATGACGCCTTTCTCTAGTTGATCTCTTATAATGTTGTTGTAGTCATTGAAGTTGCCTAACTTTGTCTCATCCGCGCAAAGCGTGTTGAGTGTCCTCTGCAATCTATACTTAGCTTGACCAAAATTGGTGGCTATTTCTGGTGACTCTGATTTCCATTACCATCTGACTAAATAGCGACCATCTTTGTAGACTGTCGTCTCTTTGAACTTCCTCAGCAAGTTTTCATCCGAAGATTTTGGTGCATCTTCATCCTCCCGTATTCCAATCGTTTCCATACTCCATAGATTTGATAGGTCAGTCCTCACCTGAACACACATCGTGTGGACGACAGTGGGTGGGTTGTTGGCATTATCCACCAATGAGTTACCAGCAAGAATAGCGCCAAGTGGAGTACAGAATACCGTCAACTGAGCATCAACCGCAACTGGCCTACAGACCCGAGGACCCATGACATCATTCCAATTGTCCATCCCCAGCAAGATATCTATCTTCCGATTCTGTTGTGCCATGGGAGGTCTGTTCTTCGGTTTCAGTGGTTTGATTTTCTTCCAAGCCTCTTCACTAAACTTCACAGGATAAAGCGGCAAAGGAGGAGCCATGTTGGGAACCGAATACGCTAAGATGTCCATTCTGAAGTCACCGTCCCCCTTGATGCACAGGCGAACCACTTCTGAATGAACCTTTTCTGTTTTTGAGGAATTGAATCTGGCCGTCTTCAGTGTCACTTGTCGTATCGGTTTCAGCTTCAGTTGTTGAGCTGAGGATCTGTCAATGCTTGTATATCGTGCACCACCGTCGAGATAGACCATCATAGACTGACTCTGTCCCGTGTCAGGATCAACAACCGTAGTAGTGCATGTGGCCACTACAATGCCATCCGAAGCATCCGGTCCTGCCAAGAATGTCTGGAACTGAGAAAGATCTGGGCTTTCTTCAGATTCTTCCAAAAAAGCAACCTGTTGGCTTCCTTGGTGGGGCTTTCTCTTCTTGCTGCAGAGACTTGAGTGATGACCGGAGGCTTTGCAATGCAAGCATTTCCTTTGTCGCTGACAATCCTTCGCCATGTGTTCTTTGCTCAAGCATCTGAAGCATCGACCTTCTTTGACCAGCACACCCTTTCGCTTCGACACATCGAAAACAACAGAACAATCATCAGAAAAATGGCCAGATTTGCCCAAAAACACACAACTCCGATCAGCTCGCTTTTTATTGGTTGCTTGCAAGAACGCGGCAGCTGTACGAGTTGCCTCGCCTTGCAAAGCTGGCGTTTGTTCACTCTTAATCTACTTAGTTTCAGTTTTCCCTTTGTTACCCTGCTTAGTTGGGACCAGTATCTTCAGATCTGAGAGCAGCTGAAGAAACTCTTTCATTGTCCACCTGTCATTGCTCGTGCCTCTCAGGACCCTTAGTCGCTTGATTTCACTGAGAAGACCTACAGGCAGTTTTTGGCTGAGGGAATACATCTGAAAGTCTAAACCTTCCTGTGGAACCTCAAGCTTCAGCAAGGATGAAGCAGCAGCTCGAACTTCGTCTGCAAAACTTTCCAGGTTGCAGCCATTTTCCTTCACCATGGGAAGATTCTGCAACTGTTTGATCTTCGCCTCGATCAGGTCCTGCGGTTTGCCGTATTCGTCTTTCAAAATGTTCACTGCTTCTTGGTAGTTTTCGCCACGCAGCCCAAGGCCCTTCACCTTATCATAGGCCGCACCTGAGAGGGACTGGTATAGGTAGTCTAATTTTTGCTTGCTCTGCAAACGCTCCTGAGAGTCCACATTAATTTCGAAAGACTCCCGAAAATTACACCAGTCTAATCTGTCCCCCGAAAATGTGGGCAATTTGATCTTAGGTAGCTTTGCAGTGCCCATTGTTTGGTCCCTAGCCTGAAAGGAGGTCGATATTTGATTTGGAGCAGTCTGGCCCAATCGCTCCATCATCGCCCTAAGTTCTTCAGTGTACCTTACTGCGTCCTCTCTACGCTGTGCTTCGGCTCGATCCCTTTCTTCCTTGATAAGGTTTTCGAATCTGGCGAAGTCCTCTTTTCGTTGAGCTTCATGTCGGTCTATGACATGCAGCAAAGTTTTCAGCAAATCATTCTGAATGTCAGTAGTTGACTTAGATTGAGAGTCTGAATTTACTGAAATTTCAGAAAGTACTCTTACTTCTTGGTTTAGTCGACTTGAAGTTTGTCGACCCTCGGTAGCTGCAAGACCACATCCGAAACTTAGTAGTTGGGCTTCAGTATACTGGCCTTGCTCTAGCAACTGTAGTGCAATTGACTTACCTCCACAGTCCCTGCATTTCCATTGGATTAATATACCGTGGAGGTCCTGGTACAGTTGCTCTGGCAGGCTTCTTTCCGGATCAGCATTGATGCAGGTCCTACACCACCAGTTTTTGCATCCATCACAATCGATTCCGTCGACTGAATCTTCACCGCATCGCCAACAAGGATCAGCTTCCGTCCTTGGTAGAGTCTGT
>JASAND010027868.1:0-30177 GCA_030248195.1 Trissonchulus latispiculum
TATTCACAAAGTAACACCAGCAAGGCAGTCCAGTTTTCGTTTAAAACCAAACTTGTTTGAAACATTTCCCCTTCTAACTGAAAAATTTGTCTTAAATGAGTGTAAAAAGTAGTATACGAACAGTGAAAAATAGTTTTGCAGGGGCAGCATCAACTGAGTCAACGTTTTAAAAGACTGTTTAATTAAAGATTTTTATTGCATTTGACAAATGCACAGATGTTAAGAAACATTGCAACAACTGCAAGAACATGATGCAATAAAGGTTTAGGTGGTGATTTTATGTATGGTATAAAAAAGAAAGGTGCTCCTAATCTGCATTTCTACTGTTTAAAGAGTACTGGGAATGTCTTGGATAAGTTAACCGTTTCGACCCCCGCCACGAGGTCTCATCAGACGGCTTGAGGCTGCCGTTACGGTTTTTGTTGTCCTTTATCAACTAGATCAGTAAATACAATTAGATACTCATATTTTATAATGACCATATGCATAACTAGTAATACCATCATCTAATAAAGACCTTTTGTCATCAAAAGGGGATAGCCTCTTCTATTAACATTTACACTATACAACTTATGTCTATCATTTCTAATAAAATTCATACTACAATACATTGAAGTCCCATCAAAAATTGTTGAAACATAATCTTTAAAGCGCACCCCTTTTTAACAATTGACTTTTTATTGCCTTTCAGCCTCTTTTTCTAATCTTCCCCACAAATAAAGGCATATGCTTTAGAACGTATTCCACAAAAAGCTTCAACTAGATTACCCATAGTTTCATCCTCCATTTTACCCAACACCTTTTTATTTTTTGTTGAGTGTAAAGGATGATCCATAGGGTAATCACTAGTATCAAACAAATCAATGTCTTGTAACATGTCATTATATACATTGTCAGTAGTTAACATGATAACATAAATAACATATGATAACATAAACTGTCTGTATCTGTAAATAGCAATTGTACATTTTTACCATACCTAGGTATAATATAATTAAATTGAAAGTCATACATCAAATACTTAGACAATTCCAATACAGCAAAACCGAAATATATAGGTTTACATAGGTCAACAGTAACCCGTTTCATAGATAACCAAATTTTCAGAAAATCTAGTTGAACGACTATATCTACGATTAGATACAAGTTAATCATGTTCTTAGAGGTAGTAACAAGCTTAATAGTCTGATAAGCTCGTACGTTCTCCATTGTCTTTCCAAATTCTGCTTTATTGAGTAGCTTGTATTGATCCTTTTCAAACTCGGACTTAGCAAGCTTTCTTTTTTCCGTGTTGAACAAGATATAGGGTTTCATCCAGGGGTTTTGAATAAATTTTAGGACTCGGTGGAGCCTTGTAAGTTGAAACCCCAAAGTCATGTATTGTTTCAAATTAAAGTAGTAATTATACATTTCTTCTTGGGAAGGAGATTGGTAACCAACTTATCAACTTTTCCAGAAGGATTCCCCAAATTATTCCTTAGTGTTGAGGCATAGGGGAAGAGCATATCATCTGTGATTAATAGTCTTTCAGGGGCCAAGGGATAGGAGTTGTGGGAGTCATGCAAATGTTGGGGATAGTCCAAATCAACCTCCAATACATAGCCAGTTGCCTGACCTATTTCCTGTTCTAACCAGTTTATCCCATCAAATGACTCCATCCATTCAAAGTCTTTAACCGGTAATGCTTGCGACATAGCCCATAAGTTATTTGCATCCAAATAAAGTTCCTAAGTGTTTGCTTTTGATGAATCATAATTAGGGACCAGTGGGTCAGTAGCTGTAGCGTAGCGGTAGGGAAATCATTGATATGCCACCGCATATCCCAGCCACAAAGTATACATCTCCGGGTCCTGTAACAACTCCAGTTCAATTTCAGTCATCTTAAGACATGCATCCCAGCCAAAGGAAGGAAACATATGCATAATTTAAATCATTATTCATGATAATAACTCAGTCAATTTTTACCTTTTTACAATTATCCATTACGACGTTAGCGTCTGAACAGGAAAGAGGCAATAAAAGTTAAGCAAACTATTGACTGTCCTATAATTTGGTCTACTCGGACGTCGGTCAAATGCTAGTGTTATTTCAATAGGTCATTTTAGTTTCACTTACAGTTTCAGTTTCAGTCTGCATCCTGAATGCACTTCAGTTTCAGTTGATGACCTAAAATTGTTTCTATTTTTAGTTTCAGTCGGCGCTCCAAAATAGTTTCAGTTTCAGTCGTTGCTCCAAAAGCAGTATCAGTTTCAGTTTCAGAAAGTCCGAATGTCGGCTTGACGGAAAAAGTTAGGCGGTTAAATGCCCTACAGGTGTACTCATTTGAGCCAATGGTAGGAAATTCCGCCGACTGACAAATTTTTATGTGAACTTGACTCTTCAAACATTCGCCAAAATCGCTGTTTTTGGGCAATGGTACCCCAAAATCGAACTCAATTTTTTGAAATTGAAAGTTTTTGAGATATGTGAACTCAACGTGGTCAAAAATACGCCCACCAAAAAAATGTAAGCTGGATTGGCGAAGGTTTGCTACTTCTATGGCTGCAGGAAGCTTCTACACAGGATTCGACAGACTGAAAATAATCGATTTTGGCAATATTTGAAGATTCAAGTTGACATAAAAATTTTTTCAGTTGGCAAAATTTCTTACCATTTGGTCCGAATGAGTACGCCTGTGGCGCCTTTTTATCTGCCAAATACAGCCTTATAGCTTGCACCAGAATAAAAATTTTTTGTTAGCCAAAAGTAATAAATTTTTGGCGAAACATCAAATTTGAAGAGTAATACCCTTATATGCTGATAAGATACCACCATCTAGTATTTTTCTGCCGATGCGGACACATTTGCTAAATCACGATGCCAAATGGCAACTTTGAAGCTAGCGCCTAACAGTCAGCAGAAAATTTTTAATTAATTATGTTGGTAGTTGAGAAAAATTCGGGCACATAAACGCGACGGCTGCACATGGCTGCAGATCGGCAAAGGTTTCAGTACCCGATATTTTTGACCACTGCTACGCTCTATGTCTCTGCCAAAATATAGGTCAATAGGACAAATTCGGGGCAGGTCAATTTGAGTAGTCCCCTCTTAAGGTAAGCCCTTTTGGCATGTATTGTTGATTGACGGCCCAAATCACGACGAAATTTGATGAAGTTTTTCAAAATAAGCTGTTTCGCATTCTAACACCCTCTGCGCAATCCTGCTTCAAAATTTCGACGTACCCGTTCAGGGCCGTTTTTGCCGATTTCTGACAGCTATACAGTAGCTGCATAGCTATGATTATAGTCATTCGAAAGATCTTGTTATGGACTTCCTTTTTGTTTTTAAGGTAGCCACTCAAGCTTTTCGCTTATCGTGAAATATTACAAATTTTCTTAATTTGGCGGTCCAAAACTTGTCATTTTTGCAGAAATCAAATAATCAATTGTATCTTGAGCTAAGTAAGGCGTCTATTTGAAGGTCTCACAAAAGCCAATTGTCTGAGGCATGGTCGTCTTCCTACTACTATCTCATTGCCTGCTATCATAAAAATTTGTTTTCGCAAAAACAGGACCAAATGTTTTCCAGCGATTTTGGAGCATTTAGTTTGCATGCTAGAGGGTTGCCACTTAGCAGACGTGTTTTACACAAATATACCGCGGGACCCTTTTTTAGTTGCCCCGATTGCTACTTCATAGCTGGAGTGGTGGCTTACCAAAGTTGGGAAAAGTGGCTGAAAGCAGGTTGCACAAACATGTTAGCTAATTTCTCCATTAACTAAAAGGGATTTCATAACAGCAAAACGTGGCTGCACAGGTATTTGATTGAGGTATCGAATGATCTGATTAATGTCTCTCAAAAAATTTTCTTCAGTCTGCGAGAAATCTGAAAAATTGCATTTATTCAAATATACGTTAATTCTATTTCAAATCCAAAATTAATTTCGTTGTATCTGTTAGAAAGAGAAAATTTTAAGCTCCATTTGATATAGAAACAGCTTCTAAGCTACAGGTAATAAATGCTTAATAACGGTTCAATGTTGATGTCTCCAAAAGGAATCACCTCCTTAAGTTGAGGTTGGTTAGCTGTTGGGATAAATAGTATTTGAAAAAGTCGTTTTTTCTGCCAGGGTTCGGAATATCTGGTTGGTAGGGAATATTTGGCCATAGTATATGTTATTTCATTTGTTTGTTCATCTTTTTGCTAATGCTAAAACTGTAATGTAAGCTTACAAAGACTTAAAACTGAATATAAAACAGGCCTATGCCTAAGCAAAATATGGGTGTTCGGAAGATTGTTTTTAGCGTAGTGGATGCTCTGCTGAGATCGCATCAAGCAACTGTTTGATAGGTGTTTCACTTTACTTAGTAGTATTTTCGAGCAGTCAAGTATATACTACCGCGCCATGTCGTACCGACATATATGTATTGTAATCCTCCTGTGCTTTACTGTATCTCAATGTAAGTGTGGTATTAGGAGTGGGGCTATTAATTGCTTACCAGGAACGTCTACCACTTTGCGCCTAAGCCACCAAGATGACAATAGTTGTGCTTTTGTCAACCAATTCTTTTCTATTAACCACCTTGACATGATATAATTTGCTTAGTTTTGATTATTTAGTTATTCAATAATAGATCCAACCTTAAAGCAAAACTGTTTGTTTTACTGTTGTTTGATTGGCTGTTGACTGGTTCAACTATAAACTGGAACAAGATTTTGTAGCCAAACGGAGTAATATTATTATATCCTTTCCAGAAGTGCTAGACAAGCACAGAAACCCGGTGACTAACTGTTCTTTTTTATCTCTTTTGGTTCATCTTAGCTTTTACCTTTAATGCACAACAGACAGTACAGCAAATTCCCAGTGAGAATACCTTAAGGTGCCGGTTATGCCATGTAGTACTAAGAAAAACTGACATAAATCATCTGCATATACCAAATCGGAAAATTACGACCAAATGAGCACATTTACTTCCCATAATATCCTTTGAATTTAAGCGACTTCCGAAGGGGTATCTATAAACTATGCCAAATGGTTACGTTTATGCATTTCAGGTTTGCGTTGCAAGGAATGCCCGGCGGGACCGTGCACCGACCCCGGGGAATGCGAAGGAAACTATTGTGAGAAAGTCGTTACCTCAGCAGGCGGTGCGTTTTTCATTACGGATTTATTTCCACGATGAATATTTTTCGTAAGGGAAAGCAGTGATGTTTCAGGCACTGAAACTGAAACTGAAACTAGGTTTCAGGCTGTACAGGTTTCAGTTTCAGGCACTGAAACTGAAACTATTTTGGGAAGAGGTCTGAAACTGAAACTGAACCTACTTTAGGCGGCCGACTGAAACTGAAACTGAAACTAGATTGGGTTAAAAGACCTGAAACTCGGACTGAAACTAGTTTCAGTCATTTCTCAAAATATAAAGATTTGAAGGTTTAAAGCGGTTTTTCTCGTTAGTACTCTGCAGTGGAAGTATAAATAATTATAAATTTAGGCATTATATTATGTCTCAATGTTAGAATCTGCAGTTTTACGAATGAACTGAATCTGGAACTCTGACTGAAACTAAAACTGAATCTGAAACTATTTTGCGATCCCGACTGAAACTGAAACCGTCTTGGACCGTCGACTGAAACTGACACTGAAACTGAAACTGAAACTAAAATAGGTTGCTGAAACAACACTAGGGACTTGCACAACAAAACGCTCTCACTCCTCCCCTCAGTGTCAGACGAAATGAAATGCGACACATGACCTAACCTAAAACCTCGCAAAGTAGAGGTACATGCGTTGTTAGGCTGCCCTTTCATCTAGATACTTACTAACTCAATGTTGCATAGTATTTACATCAATAAAGTGAGGTAAACGAGGGCTAACAGGTGCAGCCAAAAAGGATAAAAGCTTCAATAATAAACAAATAATAAACCACGGCTGCTTGCAGTCACGAAGGCAAAGCCTTAGTCCGAAACAGGAGAGAGCCAATGGGCGCGGTGAGCGCTCTTACCCAGGGAGAACTATTTCTTGGAGCTTCAGCCTGGTTGTCCAAAGAAATACAGCAGGTTCCGCTTTGTGCAATGCTAGTGCATAAGCACAGCCAGAGAAATTTTGATGAAACCGTCCCTTGGCTATGTTGCAGCACAGGTTGATGATTTCTTTATAATTAATGCTTGTATGCTTCGTGGATTCGCCAGCTAATCCGCGTTTATCTCATTTTCTTGATGTGAAGCTGTTTGTATCTCTATGGATGGAGATCCGCAGGCTACAGCACTCTGCGTAGCACAGTCAGAGAGGTTCTGATGAAACCTTCTCTGGCTATGTTGCAGCACAGATAGATCCGAATTGGCTATTCTTCTTCGGACAACCAGGCAGGAGCTCCAAAAATAGATCGCGCTAACAGCGCCCATTGGCTCTTTCCTGTTTCGAGCTAAGTGACTGCAGGCAGGCGTTTTTCATTATTCATTAATGCTGTGGAGCATATAAGTCTCATAGATCCCAAACAAGCTGTTTCTGACGTTGCAGGACGCGACTCAGTAAACAAAGGCTGCAAAGAAAAGACCGATCACGGGATTGGTTGTGACAAACACGACGGTGCAGTCGTGTGTTTCTGCAACGATAAAGACTTCTGTAATTCTGCGGCTGCATTTGGTCTAGCATACGCCACTTTTATCCTGGTTGCTGCTGTTTTCTGCATCGCTTGAAGTCGTGTTGTGCCTCATTTCTGAAAATTCCTGTAAACTTGGACTTTTACTTGTATTTTACTTGTACTTTTGATTTATGAAATTAAATTTAATATCTCATGCATCGTATTTCATATCAAAAAAATTTCATACCAAAATTGCGTAGAAGGGGACTTGAGCCAACAGTTTCGGGTTTCTTGGGCATACAGGTGCTCTGTCTCTGGAGAGATTCAAATCCGGTAGTTAGGATTTTTCCTAAGATCATTTTGATCCCTGCGGTTGGATCCTTAGAAAGTATTTCGGAACTGTCAAAGAGGGGACTAGGATTTACCTTAAGCCGATACGCTAATCTTAGGAGTTATTCTAGTATTCTTCATGGCCAAACACTACAAAAGCCTAAAAACCTAATTTTTCAACCTTTAAATTTAATAATATTAATTTTTTCAAAGATATAACCATTTCAATTCACTGTTTACTTTTCTAATGCTAGAAAAGCAAAAATGAAAACAACGATTGAGAGACATGGCAGTTGTAACAGTTTCTATGATTTAAGGGACTTTTCTACAAATTTTCATGCATTGAGCCCGTGCAAGTCGCTGAAATCCATTTTTTTGTTTAGTCTATATTTTTGTATCAAAAAATCCAAACGTTATTACAAATCAAATTGTGATACTTAAACGACCAGCGCAATTTGTTTAGCTTAAATGGAACGTACTAATAACGGGCCGGATAGCCGGGTCGCAGGGTGACTCTCTGCTTGGGCCACAAGTGGGCGCAAGTGATCTCGCTTATGTAAGGGTCCGCATGCGTTCGTGAGCATGAATCTAATCCGCTACAATGCAATTTTAAACTAATAAAACAGCATATTATAAACAGATGTTTCCGTGCTTACAGGTTTATTGTACTTTTCAGGTAGAGCGAGACCCCTTATGCAAACGTAGCCTGAGCACTAACATAAAAGCTATAATTTGTGTTACAGTAAAGATTCCCACCGTCATAGCATTGAGCCTGCTGCTAAACGCAATATTCATAGGATATGTATACCAAAGCATTTTTGTTTCTGATAGAAGTACTTCTGGGAATTAGCTGAAAAGAAATGCGTAACCTTTATGCTGAGATGCTGACCTTAACCTACGTAAACTGCACACCATACTGTTAGTGAAGTCGGCCCGGTCCGCTTCCAGGTCCGATATTGCAGACTGGCAAAAGGTCACCGGCCCGACTGCTTGCGGTCGAGCCGCTTTCTCAGTATTTCAGTAGGAATTTTTCGTTGATCAATTCAACAAACCGAATTTCTTGCATGGAGTTTTACTACAGCGTTTTTAATTTCTTACTATAATCAGAAATAATAGTTAAAACCCAACTGTACTGAAAAGTTTGCTGGTCTAAGATTCTAAATTGTGGCTCCTGGTTGTATTTAATACAATTTAATTACGTGAATAGAGGTTGTAGAAACTTTTCAGCATGCGTTGGTACATAAATATTCAAGGTATGAAATGGTGAAAGGCAGTTGAAATAAAAACATTATCAGCAGAATTATAGTTAAAACAAAGACATGCGCAAAAACGAATGCGAAAGGGAAAACCGGCCGGAAAACCTCAGTCCGAGAAGAGGAAAAAACTATTTCCCAGTGTGAGCCATCCGTATGAGTTAGTTTGGATTTTAATAATCTATCTTAAAGAGCGTTCAAAACTACCCTAGAGGGTGTATTATTGTATTCTCCCGCTTGGCAAATTTTTTAGGACTTTAAAATTTTGAGATTTTATGGTCCCAACATGGGGGTCAGACAGGGTCAATTTTGTTGTGCCACCCTGAAGAGCAGGAAAGTCCTAGCACAAAACGGCTTACAGCTCCACAGAGAATAAGCCTAAACTTCGGGACGGCATATACTATTGAGATCTGGTGCCTGCTGTAATGTGGGTAATAGCGTCCCCGCTATCACCCCCTTCCAAGTCTTTTCCCAAGTCCTTCTTTTGCTGGTTTTCCTAAAACTCCCCTAAAATCCCACAAATTCCGCGAAAATATTGTATTACTATAATTGTTGGGAAGTCCGATAATTATGTATTATTTTGTATGCAGAATCCCCCCTAAAATACTGTGCAGTGCTAACTTTATGCTCATCTTTTGAAAATTTATTTAAAACCACCTATTTTTGAGCGTAAACTTAGCATTGCACGTATTTCCAATCCTTGTTGGCTTAGCGAAGATAGACCCTCCCGTTCCCAACGCATAACAAAATTCTCCTTGAATGATTGCACCACCCTTTCGTCAGTTGGGAGTTAGTCAAGTTACGGAGCGGTTGGTTTCTGAGATTAGGGCCCCTCCTTTCTGCATCCTACACCTAAAGAGTAAGTAATTAGTTTTCGTTTTTTTCCTTTAAAAACGTCTTCAACTCTTACTTTCTAATTCCCTTTTTAGCTCTAACCCCCTTTTTACTTACTTTTCAATTCACTCCTAACTCTCCCCCCTTTCCCTTCCGGTCTAACTAGCGGGGTTGCCCCCGTTCCCTCCCCCGGGGGCGAACTTCACTAGCTAATCCCCCGCCCTCAATTTTACTGTATTTTCACGTTTGCCCCCGTTGTTGCTGGTCCCTTTCCCACGGTCTATATCCCTTTTGTGTCCTTATTTACTTGTTGTGCGGGTAGCCCGCTATAATTTGCCTGTCCTGTCTGGGTATCGCCGGACGGATTTCCCTGTCATAACTTTGTCCTGTGTTGTCCCAGTAAACCCGCCAGTTGTCTTTTGACTATTTTATTTAATTATTTTTACTAAGCTTTAACTAGTTTTTGATCTCTTTTCCTAGCTAGGTAGAGCTCTGGGATTAGCCCGGAGTTGACTTGTAACTGAGCCTAATTCGTGTGCGTGTCCCCCATTTCGTTAGGCGCCCCGTTGGCGTCCCCCAAAAATTATCCGTTTCCCCCTTGGCGAGGCAAGTCGGTGGTAGAGAGCCGCCTGGACTAAATATCTCCACCCGCAGTCGCTGGTCCGCGTTTGAGTTCCCGCTTGTAAAATTTGGGGCGTGAGCTCAGTGGTTAAAATCCCTAGCTCCCTCATATTTTACACTGCGATGCGACCTGTGGGTGACCTAGACTCTTCGGGAAAAACCCATGTGCGGGAAAACCCCAAACTTCAAAACTAATTTTTTTCTAGCCATTAGCAACAAAGGAAAAATTCATGCATTTCATACCTGAATAGAGCCTGCTGATCAATTTGGTATAGATTTTAGGTTCAACCTTCTATGTGTGGTCCAGCTTACCGAACTCTGATATGGAGCCATTTCAAGTCTAATTTTCAGTACGTGAAGAGGACGGCTGGTTAACTCAAAGCTAAGTTTTAGTTTTTTTTAGAATTTTGATTTAGGGCAATGTTTTATGGGAGTTAGTGGGTGAAAAATAGTGAATAAATAAAAATGCTGCCGAAACTTATAAATCTTTTTGGCCACTAAAATTTAAACTATAGGATGACTGATGTTCTTTCAGATAGGTTGCTTTCAACTCAGCTAGTAATTCAAAGGTCGGAATGATGTACAATATTCGAACAATTCTCATTAAAGCTGCATTCAATTGATTAGACAACGTTAATCAAGGATGATCAATTTGTCTAAGCTGTCTTTGGTTAAGTTTTCAGATTAAAATAAAGAAATGATTATCTAACCCCCGAACTTGACAGGCCATTCCGCAGAGATGCTGGAGCTCCAGGTGTGCCATGGAAGGCTCTAGGACTAAATTAAGTTCGTCGACACTTTGGGTGTGTCATGGAATCAATGGGTTGACTCTGGCTTGAATGGTTTGAATGAATGTTCACATTAAGGAAGTACCAACATACTAAAGGATAAAGCTACCCTCCTCCGTACATAATCTAGACTATGGTAAGATGTAGAGTATGTACGTCAGCTTAGTTGGCATCATTTAGGCTGGTCGTTAGGGCTTTTGTAAAGTTTCTAATGCATACAAGCCAGCGCTAAATGCAAATTTGATCCAATACTGTCGTTGACAATGTGGCATTTGATTGGGTACAGGTAGTGGGCATGGCGGGTGAAAAGGTCTTTCTGTGCCTGCTCCTGTATCGCGACCATATGACGCATTCTCTAGCCTAAACTGCTAAAATTTTTAGATATTAACCATGTTTTAATTAAAACAATTCGGTTATAGGGCCAGGTTTAAACCAGTATCATTACTTTTAGATAGGTACCCTTGTACAATTTTCTAACTTTCCTATCTGAGAACTCGGCCTTCCCTCCGACTCCTTTCTGCAGCCAATCTTTTTCCCCTTTTGCCCTTCCGAGGGGTGTTATAGACTTCCGCCATCCAACCTTCGCTGTTGATCTGCGGGGGGGCGACCTCTGTTGGTAGGCACAACATAGGTTGCCCTGGGGGCGACTGAAATAACCGTACGTCAGAACTGCTTGGGGGTCAAGTTTTCTATCCTTGACCTTCGCCTCTCCGTCTCTTGTCCATTTTTCTGAAAGGACCGCGGAGGGCAGCATTCCATAGGCCTCAATGAGTGCCTGACAAATGCTGAGCACCTCGACAAAAAAGTCTAATTTTCCAATTTCGTCAAAATATTTCGGGTTTAGCTTTAAGTGCAAGAGAGACGCGTTATCTATGTGATAGAATGCTTAAGGTGGTGACACATATTGTTGGTTGACGGCACAAATCAATGCGAAATTTGACGAAACTTTCCAAAATATTTTCATTTGGCGTTATAACACCCTTTGCGCATTTCCGCTTCGAAAAGTCGACACTTCTGTTCAAGATAATTTTTGCCCTTTTCTGACAGTTGCGCACAATCCGCACAATTATGACTATGACTAGGTTGTCACATGTTTGTAAGAATATTTCATAAAAACAACCGCATAAATATTGCAAAACACAATATCGTACATGACAATAACAAACGTACAAATATCGTAAAAACTAAATATTGTTTGTTAGAAACTGTGGACACAAATTATAAAAAATTATGATAAATGAAAATCTCATAAATTATGTGGGTTTTCTGTTAGATAAAAACTAACTAACTATGTTAGAAATTGAAACCATAATTGTTAATTTAGGGTCTATGACTTTGAAGGACAATACTATTTGAACAAGCGAATTTCACCTCTTTGACAGTTTGAGAATAGGAAAATATCAAAACGTGGACACCCAGAAATCTAACCAACCTTATTCACGCGACCGGTTTCGAGACCGGTGTGGTCCCTTCATCAGGCGACTCCTGGCTATTACTCGCTGCAAACGTTCCTGGGGGGCTATAGGATTCCTTATTCGAATGGGAGGGTAGGCGACAGGCTCGGGAGACAGGGGGGCACTCTGGGTACTTCCTGGAGGAAGGGGGACACGTAGGGAACTTCCTGGAGGAAGGGGGGCACGTAGGGAACTTCCGGGAGGGAGGGGGGCACGCTGGGCACATCCTGGAGGAAGGGGGGCCTGGGAAGGCTGGGGGGCGCTGCTGTGTTCGGTAGAATGGATGCTAACAATGCTAACTAACTCTTTGACAGTTTATGATAAATGACAAATGACAAATTAAAACATCACAGCCTTCCTTTGTGCAAATATTAATATTAAGAGGTGTACACAGGTGCACTGCACTCATGGGTATCATATAATATGAAAACAGAGAAATGTTTCGGTTTATCTTGCTTAGAATCAATTTAAAGCATTAAATGACTCGTTAGTTTCAAGACTAGCCCTTGAAAATAAGAAACGCATTTACAGAAATTAGGGCCGACATCACAAAATTAAAATTGCCTGGTAATTCCTTGCGCTGATTACGCTTCAGTTAACTTTCATTAGTTGTGAGGACTGGGTAC
Source organism: Trissonchulus latispiculum (assembly GCA_030248195.1). Taxonomy (NCBI): domain Eukaryota; kingdom Metazoa; phylum Nematoda; class Enoplea; order Enoplida; family Ironidae; genus Trissonchulus; species Trissonchulus latispiculum. The sequence continues at coordinate 12,467 of JASAND010027868.1, forward strand.
CAGAGTTTCTATTCTTTGCATTTGTTGTTTGTTTTGTGACTTGTTGCATACACAACCTTTTTGTATAATTCTAGATGAATTTCATTATCTTCTTTGTCCCTACTTAGGATTCTTAGGATGACTAATATACAAATTTAAATTAAACTGATTAAGTTAAATCAAACTAATTAAATGTAAACTAATTTAAAAAATCAACAAGATCGTTAGGACGTTGAAGTTAACATAATGATTTTAAGAAGTCAAACCCAATTAGGATCTTTTGCGCTTCCCCCCCAGCCCTAACATTTGATTTTTTTGACCAATAACTTTGAAAATTTGTATGGGTGCATACTGGAAGCTGATGAATTTATGAATTTTAAATAAGTTGAAAATTTTAGTTTGGTAAGGGAGAACCTTCGAAACCGCAATTTTTTGCTGAAAACTTTCAGAAGTAGTGAGCACGAATATGAAGTCCGATTTTCGATTCCGTTTTTCGTTAGTATATATTGAAATTGTACTGATGAATTCAAAAATTAAAAAATTTTGAAATTTTGAAAAAATTTTAAAAATTTAAAATTTTAGTTTGGTAAGGGAGGATCAAGGGAAACCAAAAAATTTTTGAAAAAATTGCTGGAATCTTACATAGATGGGTCCTCAGGGACGCTGAGCACGAATCTGAAATCCGTTTTTCGATTCAACTTTTCGTCTCAGTATAAGCGTACATGTTAAGCTTACAACTTAAGCTCATACTGAGCTAACGAAAATCTGAATCGAAAAACGAATTTCAGACTCGTGCTGAGCGCCCCAGAAAATCCCTGTATGCAAATTCTCAGCAAATTTTTTTCAAAGAATATTTTGGTTTCCTTTGGTCCTCCCTTACTTTGTGCGACAAATTCAGTGAAAACGGACACCCGTCCTTACTTTTTAGCTTTTGCCAGGCCGAGGTCGAAAACAGGCCGGGCCCAGAGAAAGGTTCACGGGCCGGGCTGGGCCATGCCTGAAAATTCCGCCCCGTGAACGTGTCTGCCTTACAAGGTATATATCTACTTAGCAAATGAACAGTTACATTGTGCAATCTTTTGTTATTTTTAGATCATGGCATACTATGATATACGCTGGTCATCGGACCAGACTGTGAGTCATCAATAAACAATGAAAGCGACAGCCTTGACAATGGTCAACAAGTGAAAGTGCGCTATGGCAAAGGACCTCCCGAAAAATGCTGTCTGATAAGTACAATCTTACAACTCAATACTTATGCTTGGAAAAAGCTGAATCAAAAATGGACTCCAGACTTGTGTTTCGCTAAACTAAAAAGCAGTTTTTCAGCAAAATCTGGAACTTCTTTTTGTTTCCCATTAAATATCGAAAAAGTCTCGAAATCTAAACATCCAGCAAAACTTGGACTCCGCTAACTCTCTAGCAAAAAGCAAAGAACTCCAGCTACATAATAGGCTTTGATGAATTGTACAATTTGAAATTGCAATGTGCAAAACTGTAAATCTTTTGAGTATGAATAAACCAAAATCCGCGGCCGTAACAACCAATCCGGTTTATCAACTATGTTAATGAGAGAATAATGGCAAAAGCCATAAATCTCTTATTTTTGCACCAAAAAATGCGGGACTGGTTAATGTCTGTGTGGGCCATTTTAACACATTTCTAGTTAATCTGTAGGGAAAAACTTAAAACGTAGACTTAAATATGATAAGAGGGAAAATAAAAGATTTTGTTTTTGTTTATAAATTTTTTATTTTTATAATTTATAATGGGTTGACCCAAAATTAGTGTGCAATTGTTGGTATAAAATTATCTGCTCTCTATGTTTAGCACGTAGACCTAGATGCGAAGGTTGTTTCTATGATGGTGGCGATGCATAAAGTGGTAATCCTCAAGTTAGTTATTGTAATGTAAGTACGTTATATATTTCTAGTTTTAATAAGAAATCTAGTCAGTCTACTATCACTCCTAAGCAAATGGTGCTGGGCGATAGTGTTGGCCAAATGACCTAGAATCATTTGGCCGACCAATGATCGAGCCAACCAGCAGTATTTGAAACTGAAACCTGTACAACCTGAAACCTAGTTTCAGTTTCGTTTCAGTGCTTGAAACATCACTAGAGTAGGGAAAGATTTGAAAAGTCTTAAAACTTAAACAAATTGTGTTATCAAGCTTTGATATGCAGGTAGGAGAGACTCAGAGATGTAACCGGGTAACTATTTACCCGGTGACCCACTGGTATATTTTTGAAAATTCAGGTTTAAGCTTGGGAAAATTAAAAAAATACTTGTATTGGAGGTTCAGTGTGTGTTTTGATTTTTCGACATTTTTGGCGTCTAAAATAAGAGGTTGGGCAAAATTTTAAAAATCCATAGCAACATTGGAAAGTAAGTATATGGAAAGTTAGCCATGACCATTAAGTCCATTTAGTGACCTGAACTGACCCGGTGACCCCGTTTCATCTCTCGTTTGCGTGCTTATGGATATGTCAGCTTTAACTGCACAGCAAGTGCGGAGGGTTCTGAAAAGTTGAGGAAAACTACTCAAAAGTTGTCACCAAATGTCTCGAAAGTTGTAAAATTGAGAAAACCAAAATTGTCTATTTCAACATTTCAAAGCTTTTCTAGAAATATTTGAAAATTGTCTCGAAACATGATGGACAAATTTCAGACTTTCGAGAAAATGTTAGAACTTCCTAGAAACATTTTAAACTTTCCAGAAATATTGCAAACTTTCTGGTAATATTCACAAAATGTTTCGAGACATCGCAATCTTTCGAGACACTGCGAAAACTTTCGAGACATTATGCATAATTCGAGTCTTTTTGAGTCCAAACTTTCGCGACATTCGAGTTGGACAGCTCTCGAGATACTCAACAAAGCTGGAGACAGTTGATATTATTTAGTTACTATTCCATGTGGACGATAGATTGAGGACAAATCATCCGTGTTGGAGAGGAGCTGAAAATACTCTGAAAACGGCCACAACGATGAGTTGCTTGCAGGTTGAGTATTCAACAGCAATGCAATGCAAACGTGCAACGCTTTACAAATGAAACTGCCAAGAATCCTGACATCGAGGATTTTGGAATTCTATATATTTAGCAATGTCATAGGACATCAATGTGATAAACCTTATTCGAAGCCGGTGTCGAATAAAATATTCGATAAAGAATTTCAATGTAAAATAAAAATTTGCTGGAATGTGAATGAGTGTGTATATGTCTGATGTCACTACCGCTGAACCGCTATCCGACTGAAAAAAGCGGTGGCAATCCAGTTTGAAGTACCACGAGTTTACTATTTTGATGAATATAGCAAAATAAACAGAAGTCCAAAACTATAAAGAATATTCACAAACATTTTAAAGTACCTTTCAGATAAATCAAAAATAGAAGAAACATGGGCGAGCACCAAGAAACATACAAAAATATATCAAAAGGGAAAAAACCCAGAAGGAGGAAGAAAAGCCCAAAAACACCCAAACTTTACCCAAACCTGTATAATCCCAAGAAAATGTTGACGCGAGCACCCCAAAATAAAAAGCCAACAACTCCGGAAATGCAATCATAAGACTGACTGTGAATTTGCGCCTTTGAATTTTTTAGAAGAATTTGTCAATTAGCTAACTCCGGTCTTGGACCGTACACACAAGTGTAATTTAGGTTGATTTGCAAAAAGTTAGCACACACTTTTTGCATAATTTTGAATGATATCAAGCAAATATTCCACAGATTACCCCCTCTTTTGAAACGTGCGCCCTCGCCGCGGCCTCCGGGCACACAAATTAGTAATAAATTGTGTTAGCCTACGTATCGTAGCTACTAGTATAGATAAAACGCGTTTTAGAAAATCAGAAAAAGATAAAACTTTTCGTAACCCTCGGGGACGTCTTCCCGGGGGACACTACTCAGGGCCCCACACGTATACACATACTAGGGGATTCCGAGATACTGATAAAACTACGCCTGAACATACCGGGGGGTACATTCAACACATATATTACGGACTTTGCCGATGCATAGACACAAACAAAAATGGGAAAAACCATTCAGCCGCGACAAGAGCGCACATTGCAAAACAGTGGATAATCCGAAGATATGAAATTACAATAGTATAAACTGTAGAAATGATTTAGTCAAAAGTGAGTGCCAGCTAAAGCGGTCGAAAGCGCCAGATAAGAGAATTTTACATAAGAAAGATATATTACATTATAACAAGTGGAAAATGAGATTCAGATAGATAAAGCCAAATCTTATAGGGGAGGCAGCGAAACTCAGGGAGAGACTCAATTTCAAGTGCTTCAGAGAATCGAGATAGAGCAAAAGGAGGAGAGTATTTCAGACTCAAAGAGGATCTCTCATTAGCACCTCCTACCCCAACATATAGAAATATGATAGAATCTTTAATATAAATGCTCACAAAATTATAAAGCACAAAGGTAAAGCAATATTAGCTCTAGCTGCTCTGAATACTCGGAAATAGCAAAAATAAGGCAGAAATAATGGCAGTAAGAAAGATTTTGAAGATAAAGTAAACCCGTGACAATTTTAGTAAAGAAAAGTGTAACAAACACCATGTTAAGAAAACAACCTGGAAAGGATTGGGCCAGACAAGCCTTTTAAGAAGGTCAAAAATTACCAGTTCATGGACCTTACATTGGAGCGTGGTAATAACAATTTTTTGAATTACAGTGGAACAACTCAGTAATACTACTTAGGTAGGTAAAAGTATTCGATATGGTGGTGTTTTCATGGTAGTAAAACTATTTCCAACCAAAATTTCTTCATTCTAATTAAAGTCAGATCCTAGAATTTTTCAAAAAATTTCTAAAAATTTTTGAAAAGTTTTCTGAAAATGACTGTGTTCGGATCAAATAATAATCTCAAACTTTGTGAAGTAGACACAAATTAGACGCACGCAGACATTGTATTTTCGAGCTTTGACACGTAAAGATACGGGTGAACGTACAGAAACGTGAACTGGGTAGTGGGTGCTGATTTGTGTGGGGGGTCACTAGGTACACGTTTGTGGGGGATCAGCCGTTAGCGAACAGAGCATGTATATACCTGTAGCTGATAGCAGAGAACCTGCCAGCTGTCACACTCTTATATACTATGTACTCTTGGTGTTACCAAGAGTCCATAACGTAAAAGTTGCAAACAATCTATTTTCGATATTGAAACGTTTATCCGACCGGACACTTTTGATTTTTACCATTTGCAACACCGCCATATCGAATACTTTTACCTACCTAAGTAGTATTACCGAGTTGTTCCACAGAATTCAAAAATTATTATTACCACGCTCCAATGTAAGGTCCATGAACTGGTAATTTTTGACCTTCTTAAAGGCTTGTCTGGCCCAATCCTTTCCAGGTTGTTTTCTTAACATGGTGTTTGTTACACTTTTCTTTACTAAAATTGTCACGGGTTTACTTTATCTTCAAAATCTTTCTACTGCCATTATTTCTGCCTTATTTTTGCTATTTCAGTATTCAGAGCAGCTAGGCCAATATTGCTTTACCTTTTGTGCTTTATAATTTTGTGGCATTTATATTAAAGATTCTATCATATTTCTATATGTTGGGGTAGGCAGGTGCTCAAGGAGAGATCCCTTTTTGAGTCTGAAATACTCTCCTTTTGCTCTATCTCGCTCCTCTGAAGCACTTGAAATTGAGTCTCTCCTTGAGTTTCGCTGCCCTCCCCCTATAAGATTTGGCTTTATCTATCTGAATCCTATTTTTCACTTGTTATAATTTAATATATACTTTCTTATGTAAAATTCTCTTATCTATTTTTCGACCGCTTTAGCTGGCACTCACTTTTGACTAAATCATTTCTATAGTTTATACTATTGTAATTTCATATCTTCGGATTATCCGCTGTTTTGTAATGTGCGCTCTTGTCGCGGCTGAAGGGTTTTTCCCATTTTTGTTTGTGTCTATGTATCGGCAAAGTCCGTAATATATGTGTTGAATGTACCCCCGGTATGTTCCGGCGTAGTTTTATCCGTGTCTCGGAATCCCCTAGTATGTGTATACGTGTGGGGCCCGAGTAGTGTCCCCGGGAAGACGTCCCCGAGGGATACGAAAAGTTTTTATCTTTTTCCGATTTTCTAAAACGCGTTTTATCTATACTAGTAGCTACGATACGTAGGCTAACACAATTTTATTACTAATTTGTGTGCCCGGAGGCCGCGGCGAGGGCGCACGTTTCAAAAGAGGGGGTAATCTGTGGAATATTTGCTTGATATCATTCAAAATTATGCAAAAGTGTGTGCTAACTTTATGCAAATCAACCTAAATTACACTTGTGTGTACGGTCCAAGGCCGGAGTTAGCTAATTGACAAATTCTTCAAAATTAGGCGCAATTTACAGTCAGTCTTATGATTGCATTTACCGGAGTTGTTGGCTTTTTATTTTGGGGTGCTCGCGTCAACATTTTCTTGGGATTATCAGGTTTGGGTAAAGTTTGGGGGTGTTTTGGGCTTTTCTTCCCTCCTTCTGGGTTTTTCCCTTTTGATATATTTTTGTATGTTTATTGGTGCTCGCCCATGTTTCTTCTATTTTTGATTTATCTGAAAGGTACTTTAAAATGTTTGTGAATATTCTTTTATAGTTTTGGACTTCTGTTTATTTTGTATATTCATCAAAATAGTAAACTCGTGGTACTGAAACTGGATTGCCACCGCTTTTTTCAGTCGGATAGCGGTTCAGCGGTAGTGACATCAGACATATACACACTCATTCACGATTCCTGCAATTCTTTATTTTACATTAAAATTCTTTATCGAATATTTTATTCGACACCGGTTGCACTGAATAAGGTTTATCACATTGATGTCCTATGACATTGCTAAATATATAGAATTCCAAAATCCTCGATGTCAGGATTCTTGGCAGTTTCATTTGTAAGCATTGCACGTTTGCATTGCATTGCTGTTGAATTACTCAACCTGCAAGCAACTCATCGTTGTGGCCGTTTTCAGAGTATATGCAGCTCCTCTCCAACACGGATGATTTGTCCTCAATCTATCGTCCACATGGAATAGTAACTAAATAATATTAACTGTCTCCAAACTTTGTTGAGTATCTCGAGAGCTGTCCAACTCGAATGTCGCGAAAGTTTGGACTCAAAAGACTCGAATTATGCATAATGTCTCGAAAGTTTTTGCAGTGTCTCGAAAGATTGCGATGTCTCGAAACATTTGTGAATATTTCTAGAAAGTTTGCAATATTTCTGGAAAGTTTAAAATGTTTCTAGGAAGTTCTAACATTTTCTCGAAAGTCAGAAATTTGTCCACATGTTTCGAGACAATTTTCAAATATTTCTAGGAAAGCTTTGAAATGTTGAAATAGACAATTTTGATTTTCAATTTTACAACTTTCGAGACATTTGGTGACAACTTTTGAGTAGTTTTTCCTCAACTTTCCAGAAACCCTCTGCACTTGCTGTGGAGTTAAAGCTGACATATCCATAAGCACGCAAACGAGAGATGAAACGGGGTCACCGGGTCAGTTCGGGTCACTAAATGGACTTAATGGTCATGGCTAACTTTCCATATACTTACTTTCCAATGTTACTTTAAGGATTGCAAAAATTTTACCCAACCTCTTATTTTAGACGCCAAAAATGTCGAAAAAAAATCAAAAACACTCACCGAACCTCAATATAAGTATTTTTTTAATTTTCCCAAGCTTAAACCTGAATTTTCAAAAATACCGGGTCACCGGGTAAATAGTTACCCGGTTTCATCTCTAAGTCTCTCCTACCTGCATATCAAAGCTGGATAACACAATTTCTTTAAGTTTTAAGACTTTTCAAATCTTTCCCTACTCTAGTGATGTTTCAAGCACTGAAACCGAAACTGAAACTAGGTTTCAGGTTGTACAGGTTTCAGTTTCAGTCACTGCTGGTCGGCTCGACTGTTCGGCCAAATGCTGTTGTAGGTCATTTGGCCAACACTATCGCCCAGCACCATTTGCTTAGGCGCGATAGTAGCTGACTAGATTTCTTATTAAAACTAGAAATATATAACGTACTTACATTACAATAACTAACTTGAGGACACACTTTATGCATCGCCACCATCATAGAAACAACCTTCGCATCTAGGTCTACGTGCTAAACATAGAGAGCAGATAATTTTATACCAACAATTGCACACTAATTTTGGGTCAACCCATTATAAATTATAAAAATAAAAAATTTATAAACAAAAACAAAATCTTTTATTTTCCCTCTTATCATATTTAAGTCTACGTTTTAAGTTTTTCCCTACAGATTAACTAGAAATGTGTTAAAATGGCCCACACAGACATTAACCAGTCCCGCATTTTTTGGTGCAAAAATAAGAGATTTATGGCTTTTGCCATTATTCTCTCATTAACATAGTTGATAAACCGGATTGGTTGTTACGGCTGCAGTTTTGGTTTATTCATACTCAAAAGATTTACAGTTTTGCACATTGCAATTTCAAATTGTACAATTCATCAAAGCCTATTATGTAGCTGGAGTTCTTTGCTTTTTGCTAGAGAGTTAGCGGAGTCCAAGTTTTGCTGGATGTTTAGATTTCGAGACTTTTTCGATATTTAATGGGAAACAAAAAGAAGTTCCAGATTTTGCTGAAAAACTGCTTTTTAGTTTAGCGAAACACAAGTCTGGAGTCCATTTTTGATTCAGCTTTTTCCAAGCATAAGTATTGAGTTGTAAGATTGTACTTATCAGACAGCATTTTTCGGGAGGTCCTTTGCCATAGCGCACTTTCACTTGTTGACCATTGTCAAGGCTGTCGCTTTCATTGTTTATTGATGACTCACAGTCTGGTCCGATGACCAGCGTATATCATAGTATGCCATGATCTAAAAATAACAAAAGATTGCACAATGTAACTGTTCATTTGCTAAGTAGATATATACCTTGTAAGGCAGACACGTTCACGGGGCGGAATTTTCAGGCATGGCCCAGCCCGGCCCGTGAACCTTTCTCTGGGCCCGGCCTGTTTTCGACCTCGGCCTGGCAAAAGCTAAAAAGTAAGGACGGGTGTCCGTTTTCACTGAATTTGTCGCACAAAGTAAGGGAGGACCAAAGGAAACCAAAATATTCTTTGAAAAAAATTTGCTGAGAATTTGCATACAGGGATTTTCTGGGGCGCTCAGCACGAGTCTGAAATTCGTTTTTCGATTCAGATTTTCGTTAGCTCAGTATGAGCTTAAGTTGTAAGCTTAACATGTACGCTTATACTGAGACGAAAAGTTGAATCGAAAAACGGATTTCAGATTCGTGCTCAGCGTCCCTGAGGACCCATCTATGTAAGATTCCAGCAATTTTTTCAAAAATTTTTTGGTTTCCCTTGATCCTCCCTTACCAAACTAAAATTTTAAATTTTTAAAATTTTTTCAAAATTTCAAAATTTTTTAATTTTTGAATTCATCAGTACAATTTCAATATATACTAACGAAAAACGGAATCGAAAATCGGACTTCATATTCGTGCTCACTACTTCTGAAAGTTTTCAGCAAAAAATTGCGGTTTCGAAGGTTCTCCCTTACCAAACTAAAATTTTCAACTTATTTAAAATTCATAAATTCATCAGCTTCCAGTATGCACCCATACAAATTTTCAAAGTTATTGGTCAAAAAAATCAAATGTTAGGGCTGGGGGGGAAGCGCAAAAGATCCTAATTGGGTTTGACTTCTTAAAATCATTATGTTAACTTCAACGTCCTAACGATCTTGTTGATTTTTTAAATTAGTTTACATTTAATTAGTTTGATTTAACTTAATCAGTTTAATTTAAATTTGTATATTAGTCATCCTAAGAATCCTAAGTAGGGACAAAGAAGATAATGAAATTCATCTAGAATTATACAAAAAGGTTGTGTATGCAACAAGTCACAAAACAAACAACAAATGCAAAGAATAGAAACTCTGGTACCCAGTCCTCACAACTAATGAAAGTTAACTGAAGCGTAATCAGCGCAAGGAATTACCAGGCAATTTTAATTTTGTGATGTCGGCCCTAATTTCTGTAAATGCGTTTCTTATTTTCAAGGGCTAGTCTTGAAACTAACGAGTCATTTAATGCTTTAAATTGATTCTAAGCAAGATAAACCGAAACATTTCTCTGTTTTCATATTATATGATACCCATGAGTGCAGTGCACCTGTGTACACCTCTTAATATTAATATTTGCACAAAGGAAGGCTGTGATGTTTTAATTTGTCATTTGTCATTTATCATAAACTGTCAAAGAGTTAGTTAGCATTGTTAGCATCCATTCTACCGAACACAGCAGCGCCCCAGCCACCTTCCCAGGCCCCCCTTCCTCCAGGATGTGCCCAGCGTGCCCCCCTCCCTCCCGGAAGTTCCCTACGTGCCCCCTTCCTCCAGGAAGTTCCCTACGTGTCCCCCCTTCCTCCAGGAAGTACCCAGAGTGCCCCCCTGTCTCCCGAGCCTGTCGCCTACCCTCCCATTCGAATAAGGAATCCTATAGCCCCCCAGGAACGTTTGCAGCGAGTAATAGCCAGAGTCGCCTGATGAAGGGACCACACCGGTCTCGAAACCGGTCGCGTGAATAAGGTTGGTTAGATTTCTGGGTGTCCACGTTTTGATATTTTCCTATTCTCAAACTGTCAAAGAGGTGAAATTCGCTTGTTCAAATAGTATTGTCCTTCAAAGTCATAGACCCTAAATTAACAATTATGGTTTCAATTTCTAACATAGTTAGTTAGTTTTTATCTAACAGAAAACCCACATAATTTATGAGATTTTCATTTATCATAATTTTTTATAATTTGTGTCCACAGTTTCTAACAAACAATATTTAGTTTTTACGATATTTGTACGTTTGTTATTGTCATGTACGATATTGTGTTTTTGCAATATTTATGCGGTTGTTTTTATGAAATATTCTTACAAACATGTGACAACCTAGTCATAGTCATAATTGTGCGGATTGTGCGCAACTGTCAGAAAAGGGCAAAAATTATCTTGAACAGAAGTGTCGACTTTTCGAAGCGGAAATGCGCAAAGGGTGTTATAACGCCAAATGAAAATATTTTGGAAAGTTTCGTCAAATTTCGCATTGATTTGTGCCGTCAACCAACAATATGTGTCACCACCTTAAGCATTCTATCACATAGATAACGCGTCTCTCTTGCACTTAAAGCTAAACCCGAAATATTTTGACGAAATTGGAAAATTAGACTTTTTTGTCGAGGTGCTCAGCATTTGTCAGGCTCTCATTGAGGATTATGGAATGCTGCCCCTCCGCGGTCCTTTCAGAAAAATGGACAAGAGACGGAGAGGCGAAGGTCAAGGATAGAAAACTTGACCCCCAAGCAGTTCTGACGTACGGTTATTTCAGTCGCCCCCAGGGCAACCTATGTTGTGCCTACCAACAGAGGTCGCCCCCCCGCAGATCAACAGCGAAGGTTGGATGGCGGAAGTCTATAACACCCCTCGGAAGGGCAAAAGGGGAAAAGATTGGCTGCAGAAAGGAGTCGGAGGGAAGGCCGAGTTCTCAGATAGGAAAGTTAGAAAATTGTACAAGGGTACCTATCTAAAAGTAATGATACTGGTTTAAACCTGGCCCTATAACCGAATTGTTTTAATTAAAACATGGTTAATATCTAAAAATTTTAGCAGTTTAGGCTAGAGAATGCGTCATATGGTCGCGATACAGGAGCAGGCACAGAAAGACCTTTTCACCCGCCATGCCCACTACCTGTACCCAATCAAATGCCACATTGTCAACGACAGTATTGGATCAAATTTGCATTTAGCGCTGGCTTGTATGCATTAGAAACTTTACAAAAGCCCTAACGACCAGCCTAAATGATGCCAACTAAGCTGACGTACATACTCTACATCTTACCATAGTCTAGATTATGTACGGAGGAGGGTAGCTTTATCCTTTAGTATGTTGGTACTTCCTTAATGTGAACATTCATTCAAACCATTCAAGCCAGAGTCAACCCATTGATTCCATGACACACCCAAAGTGTCGACGAACTTAATTTAGTCCTAGAGCCTTCCATGGCACACCTGGAGCTCCAGCATCTCTGCGGAATGGCCTGTCAAGTTCGGGGGTTAGATAATCATTTCTTTATTTTAATCTGAAAACTTAACCAAAGACAGCTTAGACAAATTGATCATCCTTGATTAACGTTGTCTAATCAATTGAATGCAGCTTTAATGAGAATTGTTCGAATATTGTACATCATTCCGACCTTTGAATTACTAGCTGAGTTGAAAGCAACCTATCTGAAAGAACATCAGTCATCCTATAGTTTAAATTTTAGTGGCCAAAAAGATTTATAAGTTTCGGCAGCATTTTTATTTATTCACTATTTTTCACCCACTAACTCCCATAAAACATTGCCCTAAATCAAAATTCTAAAAAAAACTAAAACTTAGCTTTGAGTTAACCAGCCGTCCTCTTCACGTACTGAAAATTAGACTTGAAATGGCTCCATATCAGAGTTCGGTAAGCTGGACCACACATAGAAGGTTGAACCTAAAATCTATACCAAATTGATCAGCAGGCTCTATTCAGGTATGAAATGCATGAATTTTTCCTTTGTTGCTAATGGCTAGAAAAAAATTAGTTTTGAAGTTTGGGGTTTTCCCGCACATGGGTTTTTCCCGAAGAGTCTAGGTCACCCACAGGTCGCATCGCAGTGTAAAATATGAGGGAGCTAGGGATTTTAACCACTGAGCTCACGCCCCAAATTTTACAAGCGGGAACTGTGCGCAAGAACGCGGACCAGCGACTGCGGGTGGAGATATTTAGTCCAGGCGGCTCTCTACCACCGACTTGCCTCGCCAAGGGGGAAACGGATAATTTTTGGGGGACGCCAACGGGGCGCCTAACGAAATGGGGGACACGCACACGAATTAGGCTCAGTTACAAGTCAACTCCGGGCTAATCCCAGAGCTCTACCTAGCTAGGAAAAGAGATCAAAAACTAGTTAAAGCTTAGTAAAAATAATTAAATAAAATAGTCAAAAGACAACTGGCGGGTTTACTGGGACAACACAGGACAAAGTTATGACAGGGAAATCCGTCCGGCGATACCCAGACAGGACAGGCAAATTATAGCGGGCTACCCGCACAACAAGTAAATAAGGACACAAAAGGGATATAGACCGTGGGAAAGGGACCAGCAACAACGGGGGCAAACGGGAAAATACAGTAAAATTGAGGGAGGGGGATTAGCTAGTGAAGTTAGACCCAGGGGGAGGGAACGGGGGCAACCCCGCTAGTTAGACCGGAAGGGAAAGGGGGGAGAGTTAGGAGTGAATTGAAAAGTAAGTAAAAAGGGGGTTAGAGCTAAAAAGGGAATTAGAAAGTAAGAGTTGAAGACGTTTTTAAAGGAAAAAAACGAAAACTAATTACTTACTCTTTAGGTGTAGGATGCAGAAAGGAGGGGCCCTAATCTCAGAAACCAACCGCTCCGTAACTTGACTAACTCCCAACTGACGAAAGGGTGGTGCAATCATTCAAGGAGAATTTTGTTATGCGTTGGGAACGGGAGGGTCTATCTTCGCTAAGCCAACAAGGATTGGAAATACGTGCAATGCTAAGTTTACGCTCAAAAATAGGTGGTTTTAAATAAATTTTCAAGACGTGAGCATAAAGTTAGCACTGCACAGTATTTTAGAGGGGATTTTACATACAAAATAATACATAATTATCGGACTTCCCAACAATTATAAAAATACAATATTTATGGGGAATTTGGGGGATTTTGGGGGAGTTTTAGGAAAACCAGCGAAAGTGGGAATTAGAATAGGACTTGGAAGGGGGGTGATAACGGGGACGTTATTACCCACATTACAGCAGGCACCAGATCTCAATAGTATATGCCGTCCCGAAGTTTAGGCTTATTCTCTGTGGAGCTGTAAGCCGTTTTGTGCTAGGACTTTCCTGCTCTTCAGGGTGGCACAACAAAATTGACCCTGTCTGACCCCCATGTTGGGACCATAAAATCTCAAAATTTTAAAGTCCTAAAAAATTTGCCAAGCGGGAGAATACAATAATACACCCTCTAGGGTAGTTTTGAACGCTCTTTAAGATAGATTATTAAAATCCAAACTAACTCATACGGATGGCTCACACTGGGAAATAGTTTTTTTCCTCTTCTCGGACTGAGGTTTTCCGGCCGGTTTTCCCTTTCGCATTCGTTTTTGCGCATGTCTTTGTTTTAACTATAATTCTGCTGATAATGTTTTTATTTCAACTGCCTTTCACCATTTCATACCTTGAATATTTATGTACCAACGCATGCTGAAAAGTTTCTACAACCTCTATTCACGTAATTAAATTGTATTAAATACAACCAGGAGCCACAATTTAGAATCTTAGACCAGCAAACTTTTCAGTACAGTTGGGTTTTAACTATTATTTCTGATTATAGTAAGAAATTAAAAACGCTGTAGTAAAACTCCATGCAAGAAATTCGGTTTGTTGAATTGATCAACGAAAAATTCCTACTGAAATACTGAGAAAGCGGCTCGACCGCAAGCAGTCGGGCCGGTGACCTTTTGCCAGTCTGCAATATCGGACCTGGAAGCGGACCGGGCCGACTTCACTAACAGTATGGTGTGCAGTTTACGTAGGTTAAGGTCAGCATCTCAGCATAAAGGTTACGCATTTCTTTTCAGCTAATTCCCAGAAGTACTTCTATCAGAAACAAAAATGCTTTGGTATACATATCCTATGAATATTGCGTTTAGCAGCAGGCTCAATGCTATGACGGTGGGAATCTTTACTGTAACACAAATTATAGCTTTTATGTTAGTGCTCAGGCTACGTTTGCATAAGGGGTCTCGCTCTACCTGAAAAGTACAATAAACCTGTAAGCACGGAAACATCTGTTTATAATATGCTGTTTTATTAGTTTAAAATTGCATTGTAGCGGATTAGATTCATGCTCACGAACGCATGCGGACCCTTACATAAGCGAGATCACTTGCGCCCACTTGTGGCCCAAGCAGAGAGTCACCCTGCGACCCGGCTATCCGGCCCGTTATTAGTACGTTCCATTTAAGCTAAACAAATTGCGCTGGTCGTTTAAGTATCACAATTTGATTTGTAATAACGTTTGGATTTTTTGATACAAAAATATAGACTAAACAAAAAAATGGATTTCAGCGACTTGCACGGGCTCAATGCATGAAAATTTGTAGAAAAGTCCCTTAAATCATAGAAACTGTTACAACTGCCATGTCTCTCAATCGTTGTTTTCATTTTTGCTTTTCTAGCATTAGAAAAGTAAACAGTGAATTGAAATGGTTATATCTTTGAAAAAATTAATATTATTAAATTTAAAGGTTGAAAAATTAGGTTTTTAGGCTTTTTGTAGTGTTTGGCCATGAAGAATACTAGAATAACTCCTAAGATTAGCGTATCGGCTTAAGGTAAATCCTAGTCCCCTCTTTGACAGTTCCGAAATACTTTCTAAGGATCCAACCGCAGGGATCAAAATGATCTTAGGAAAAATCCTAACTACCGGATTTGAATCTCTCCAGAGACAGAGCACCTGTATGCCCAAGAAACCCGAAACTGTTGGCTCAAGTCCCCTTCTACGCAATTTTGGTATGAAATTTTTTTGATATGAAATACGATGCATGAGATATTAAATTTAATTTCATAAATCAAAAGTACAAGTAAAATACAAGTAAAAGTCCAAGTTTACAGGAATTTTCAGAAATGAGGCACAACACGACTTCAAGCGATGCAGAAAACAGCAGCAACCAGGATAAAAGTGGCGTATGCTAGACCAAATGCAGCCGCAGAATTACAGAAGTCTTTATCGTTGCAGAAACACACGACTGCACCGTCGTGTTTGTCACAACCAATCCCGTGATCGGTCTTTTCTTTGCAGCCTTTGTTTACTGAGTCGCGTCCTGCAACGTCAGAAACAGCTTGTTTGGGATCTATGAGACTTATATGCTCCACAGCATTAATGAATAATGAAAAACGCCTGCCTGCAGTCACTTGAGCTCGAAACAGGAAAGAGCCAATGGGCGCTGTTAGCGCGATCTATTTTTGGAGCTCCTGCCTGGTTGTCCGAAGAAGAATAGCCAATTCGGATCTATCTGTGCTGCAACATAGCCAGAGAAGGTTTCATCAGAACCTCTCTGACTGTGCTACGCAGAGTGCTGTAGCCTGCGGATCTCCATCCATAGAGATACAAACAGCTTCACATCAAGAAAATGAGATAAACGCGGATTAGCTGGCGAATCCACGAAGCATACAAGCATTAATTATAAAGAAATCATCAACCTGTGCTGCAACATAGCCAAGGGACGGTTTCATCAAAATTTCTCTGGCTGTGCTTATGCACTAGCATTGCACAAAGCGGAACCTGCTGTATTTCTTTGGACAACCAGGCTGAAGCTCCAAGAAATAGTTCTCCCTGGGTAAGAGCGCTCACCGCGCCCATTGGCTCTCTCCTGTTTCGGACTAAGGCTTTGCCTTCGTGACTGCAAGCAGCCGTGGTTTATTATTTGTTTATTATTGAAGCTTTTATCCTTTTTGGCTGCACCTGTTAGCCCTCGTTTACCTCATTTTATTGATGTAAATACTATGCAACATTGAGTTAGTAAGTATCTAGATGAAAGGGCAGCCTAACAACGCATGTACCTCTACTTTGCGAGGTTTTAGGTTAGGTCATGTGTCGCATTTCATTTCGTCTGACACTGAGGGAGGAGTGAGAGCGTTTTGTTGTGCAAGTCCCTAGTGTTGTTTCAGCAACCTATTTTAGTTTCAGTTTCAGTTTCAGTGTCAGTTTCAGTCGACGGTCCAAGACGGTTTCAGTTTCAGTCGGGATCGCAAAATAGTTTCAGATTCAGTTTTAGTTTCAGTCAGAGTTCCAGATTCAGTTCATTCGTAAAACTGCAGATTCTAACATTGAGACATAATATAATGCCTAAATTTATAATTATTTATACTTCCACTGCAGAGTACTAACGAGAAAAACCGCTTTAAACCTTCAAATCTTTATATTTTGAGAAATGACTGAAACTAGTTTCAGTCCGAGTTTCAAGTCTTTTAACCCAATCTAGTTTCAGTTTCAGTTTCAGTCGGCCGCCTAAAGTAGGTTCAGTTTCAGTTTCAGACCTCTTCCCAAAATAGTTTCAGTTTCAGTGCCTGAAACTGAAACCTGTACAACCTGAAACAGTTTCAGTTTCAGTTTCAGTGCTTGAAACATCACTGCTTTCCCTTACGAAAAATATTCATCGTGGAAATAAATCCGTAATGAAAAACGCACCGCCTGCTGAGGTAACGACTTTCTCACAATAGTTTCCTTCGCATTTCCCGGGGTCGGTGCACGGTCCCGCCGGGCATTCCTTGCAACGCAAACCTGAAATGCATAAACGTAACCATTTGGTATAGTTTATAGATACCCCTTCGGAAGTCGCTTAAATTCAAAGGATATTATGGGAAGTAAATGTGCTCATTTGGTCGTAATTTTCCGATTTGGTATATGCAGATGATTTATGTCAGTTTTTCCAATACTACATGTATAATCCTGGCACCTTAAGGTATTATCACTGGGAATTTCGCTGTACCATGTCGTTGTATTAAAGGTAAGACTTAGATGAACCGCAAAAGAGATAAAAAAGAACAGTTAGGTTCACGCGGGTTTCCGTGCTTGTCTATCACTTCTGGAAAGGATATAATGAATATTAATTCGTTTGGCTACAAAATCTTGTTCCAG
>JASAND010027870.1:0-51181 GCA_030248195.1 Trissonchulus latispiculum
GGACCTCTAATTAGCTGGCACCAGGCCAACACTGTCTCCCGAGGGCCGCGCAAACGCCTTTATACCCATATTATGTAGGGGCGCTATCGCGCCCCTACATAATTAATAATTTCTCTATACTTGGCGTCAAGGGTCGGTAGACTATGGCAACTCTACACAGTTTGGCTTCGAATTTATATTTTAATCCACTAAACTAGATAAGTTGAATTGTGTCCCCGTGGCTCAATCGGTAGTGTGTTCCACCTAGCCAACCGACTTTGTCGTGGGTTTGATCCCCCATACGCGTCCCCAATTTTTCGAGTCGCAGGTGCTGTAGTGACTAGAGATGGGCACCGGATATCCGGATATCCATTTATCTTGCGTTACCGGATATCCGGTTATCCGCCTAATCTAAACTTTAGGTCAATAAAATATTTTGATTTCGCAGTAAAAATTACAAAATTACAATTCTTCTGTCCATTTTTGGGTACAGTGCAAATTTCTATCATACAATCAAGTTATAACCTTGGTTTCAGAAATTAAGTTTTCAGAGAAATTTTTGAAAATTTTGTCAAAACATTTTGTTAATCTTTCATTACTATGTCTGAAATGCTAACGGATATCCAGATATCCGGGTATTTTTCTCAAATCGGACACTATCCGGTTATCTAGTGTACATCACTATATAGCATTGACACATCTCTCCTTCGAGGTCTATTATCAAACAGTCTATCAAAACAGCAAAACTTTGCCGCTTAAGTAGGTCCTTTCCCGTAACAATCTGTTGCATACTGTTGGTGCAACCCAAAGAATGTGCAATAGAAACCAGACTGTTACCCCCCTCCCCCCAAATTAACAGAAAGTATATAGCTACCTCTTGGCCCAAATCCCTGAGTGAAACCTCCTTGCGTCGGCGTGAGTTGCGGGCAGCGGCCTTATTCTTGGCCCGGCGGCGCACCGCGCGCAGCACATTCAACTGACCCTCAGACCACCGTGCCCCCTTCTTGGTCAACATCTGAAACAGAATCCAATTCAATCACTCACCAACACAACATCAAGAGTCCATAATAATTTCTGATCATTATAGAAGATATATAATTCTTCTATAATATAAGGGAATTATGGACTCTTGACAATACTGTACAACAATTATTTTAATAATGATAATTAAATGTATGAGCAGTCTAGAAACTGAAGTACACGAGAACAATCTGGGGGAAGTCAAAAATTTATCAAAAAAGTAGAAAAAAACCGTTTCATGCGCATAATCTCCCCCTCACACTTAATCAAAACACTCTAATGATTTTAACTGAAGAAGCACAAAGTTTTCCCTTTATAGGCGTCACCCAACAATTATCAGCTAACAATCTATTTAAACCATCACAATTATTATATACCACAAAAAGATAAACCATTATTGTGCTTTGATTATTTAATTAATTAAACAAATAACTGTCCTACCAAAAACTGCTCAGTGCTAAGCGACTCCAGCTGATGCCGGGTATAGGGTATCCCATACTCAGCCAGCAGAGCGTCATCTTTCTGCTCTTCAGGAGTAGCGGAGGAGGGGGAGGAGCTATGGGGAGCATTAGAAGGAGCGGTGGGAGTAACCGTTGAGGAGCACGAGGGTACCGGCTGCTCCCCCTCAGCGCTCTCCACAAGGAAAGAGTTCATCAGAGCTTCCAGGCTGGGGGAGCAGCCTGGGGGTGGTTGAACTGAATCTTCATCCGAAGATCCGCTACTGTAGCAGTGATCATGAGAAATCGTGGTCTGCAGGTCAGCCAGCGGATCGGCTAGAGGGCGCTCAACCTGTGCCGGGAGCTCATTTGCATAATTGAGGTCCAGTGCAATTTGGTGCTGTTGTTGTTGCTGCTGCTGCAGATTTGTTGCTGTTGCGATAGGTGTGGTTAGATCGCCATAGCCCGAGTCAGGACTGACAGCTGGCTGAAACAAAATAAGGTAAAGCATCAAAAAAATCAAAATTATGGAAAAGTAAGCAGAAAATAAACTGTTTACTGAAGACATTTAATGATGACAATGTTTAATGTTTTTGAAAACAAAAGCGGAGACCTAAGCTGAGCAACCTTCAAATTCAAACCTATAAAGCATTCAACAATCAATTCAAATTAATAAATTAAACCTGAAGTGCATACCGTTTGCAGGAATCCATCCACACTGTCTGCCTCGCGCTGGAAAGCGAAAGCAGTCGTATACGGCAGTTGTTCAGTAGCACTGTTTAGAAAGTCATTGTCCAAATGCACTGAAATATAGACAGATAGAAAAAGACCCAGAAAGAAACTGTCCGTGTCTGTGGCATGGCAGGAGAGAGGGGGGGAACAGCTGCTGCAGCAGCAAGGTGCTGTTAAAAACAAAACTTAAACTCAACGTTCAACCAAATACTGTCACAGAAATTAGGTTACAACCAACTTCAAACAGCCAAGGACTAAAGATAAAGTCTCACACTATCAGTACTACTGGTGGGGAATGAAAGTGCGAATCATAATTCATTTTTGTTAGAGAGGGCAAAATTTTTTGAAAATACTTCGGAAAAAGGACTAAACCCAACCGGAGCCCCTAATCAGCCCCCCCCTTCCCCTCTGTTCATGTAAAAACCAGGATTTCCTTACTGTACTCTAACCGCTCCCCCCCCCCCTCATATTTAGGGCTACTATTCCCATCCATTTTTTTCGCCAGCCTAGAGAAAACCAATGCGGAAGATCGGACAATAATAATACGTATATACGTTATAGAAACAAGTTAGTTTACGTACCACTATTTTTCCTTTTTCGGAATTTATTTATGGGATGAAGTGAACAAAAACAGAAGCCCGTCCGATATTAAAGAAATAAATAAAATACACTCTCGTGCTAATTCCAACATTTTCCAGTTATCATATGTACACGTAAAAACACATTAAATTCCTATACTAGTAGTGCATGCGACCTCTGCCAGACTTGGTTCAAACACTTGCGGCTCATCAGTGGAGAAGTGTAGAACTAAGTTCTTTAGGATGCTTTGGAAAAATCTTTTACAAAATAAGTGAAAAATAGTTTCGCCGCCAGTCGCCTCATAAAGTGTCATTAGTGTGGTGAACAAACATATATGACATCCAAAATATGAAAAATTTTTCATTTTGAAAACTGTTAACAATGGGTAGGGTAAGAAATTGGACAATTCCCTAATATTTCGATAATTAAAATATTTAAAGACGTGTCGTAGACTTACAAGAAGGATCCGCATAGCAAGCAGACAGATCCTGTACAAGCTGTGGATTTAGGAACCACTGGCTCAGGTCTTCCGAGCTTAGATCCAGGGTGGGTGTGGTTAAACTGTCTACGGCTGCCGGGGCAGTACTACTGCCACAGGCAAGCCCAGCAGGCGCGCTGCCAGCGTTATTATCGCTCACGACAGCATTCGCTGCAGCGTTCGCAACTGCCTCTGCATCATCCTCGGCTGGAACCTCTTCCACTACCGTTGTGGTGCCAGTGGAACCGCCAGATGCACCTGAAACAAGAAAAAAAGCTGAAATTTTGATGAAAATGGAAAATCACAATGTTGATGATTGAAAGGACCTCAGTCGGGAGAAAATAGGCGACTGCAAAATCATATGAAACATCAGCGTTTCCTAATCGATGTTGTTGGGAAAAGGGTTTTCCAAACTTAATAGGAATTGGAGCAGGGATGGGTACCGGAAAACGGTTTTTCAGTTTTGCTTTCGTTTTTTGCTGAATTGGAGACCATGGGGAAGGAAGGTTTCTCTGCATTTCCAGCCAAATGTCTACCAAAATACCTATGGGATGTACTCTGTTCAGAGTTTGGAAACGGCGAGCATGACTGTTTGGACCCTGGATAGCCTATAGCTGAAGAAGCCAGGAATAGTAACCACTCAAAAATGTCTTTATTACTTCAAAGCCGGTTGGTCAAATGTACATCGATCAAAACGACCAAAAAAATTAAAATAAATTAAAAATAAAAAATCTACCTTCCCCATCATCAGCCATCAGAATGGGCGGCATAGCAATCGACAGAAACCCGTCCTCCTTAACACCCAATTCCTTCAAAAAAGCATCACCATCAAATTCCCCCATCCAGTCCATTTTGGACTCCTCCACTGGGTCCAGCGGGTCCAACCAGAAAACCGTTTCCGATGGGGGCGGAAGGAAACTTCCGGGATCCTTCAGGATGCTGAAATCATCCGTATCCTCAGCCGGGGGTAGTTGGGACAGGTCCCATTCCAGCTGCTGCAGACAGGAAGAGGAGGACATATTTAGCGGAAAGAGTTCTTCGTCGACAAAAGACATTCGGTCCAGGTCGGGTAGGGTGGGCGGGGTCTGGGGACTGCAATTGGACGGAACTACTGGACGGTTGGAATTTTCCGATTCAGGAGAACTACTGGTGCTTTCTTTTCCTTCTTCGACGGCAGCCGGGGGGCTTGTTTCCCACACTGACTGGGGTGTGGTTGCCTAAAAAACATCAAAAATAAATAAAAAACTAAAAAATAAAAATTAAAAAATTGTGTTCATGCGGTTGGTGCCGGGAAGGGCCTGTGGTTCTGTGGAGTGGCTGCAGTTTTCACAGATGCAGCATCGGAGTGTGTGTGTGCGTGCGTTGCGTATGTGACTTACTTACTGTACTTATTACTTACATACTTATTGTACACTTACTTACTTACTTCTTTTGCTTACTTACTTATTACTTACTTACTTATGTGTTTGTGTGAGCCCTTGGCAAAAGAAACAATCACAGTCTTGCTTGACCCTTTATAATTTAAACCCATATATTTTTTAATTTTTGTTACATTTTTTAAAGAATAATTTTAGACACAAAAATGTATTTAAAAGCAGATCAGCGCAGGCAACTAATTGTTTCTACTGCCAAAGACTCGAAAATCCTAAGCTATGTTTAATAATTAAAATTTCAAACCAAACTTTACACCAAATTGAAACCAGGAAGATTGGCAGCCGGCCAAGGTCGGTGGGTAAAGGTCGGCCAGCGCGACAGAAAAATACTTTCAGAAAAAAATAATTATTACGAAGATTGCTAAATACAACTTGATTGCAATAAAATGCACAAAATATGATCTGAAATAGAAAATAACAAGAGATTAGATATATATTTTGATCTAGAAACAGGAAGACAACTGGTATGTCTGTAAAAGCTGAAGATAACATACATTCATACATTATTGCAGATTTTTAAACCCTGATACTCTCTTCTTAATTTCAGTGCTTTCAATTCTCTTCTTAATCTTTAATTTAGAAGAAAACTAAATTTTGAAAATTAATGACGCTATAAATGCTCAAACTTTGAGAAAATTAGAACTCAGATTGCTCCACTCGCAAAAATTAGCTAAACAGAAATTACAAAGCTGACAATTTTCAGTGTTTTCAGAAAATCAGTGTTCCAGCAAATCTGGAAAAACATTCAAAAATTCTAGTAATTCTCTCTCTCTCTCGCTTAAAATTTGAAAGAATTCAGTATCAAAAAATTTCAATTTTGAAAAAATTCAGGGAGATGGGACTGTTGATCTCCGATGCAATCCAGCCAAATCCAGTCAGCATTTCTTCCCGGACCAAGAAACTTAGGGTCGACAGGCACCCGAGTCTAGTACAACCTAAAATAAATCAACAAAAGCACGACTGCAAAACAGGTGTTTTTGAAAACGGCTTAGCCTCTGTCTGTCCGTGACACCTAAAACCCAAAAAATCCCAACAAAAATTCCCCACCCCCTGGTCACTCCAAACCGACGTGGAAGCAGGATTAGCTCAAACCTATCCGGTCGATTCCGAATTTCAATTCCATTTCCAACTTCTCTTTTCCGATGATCCGAAATTCATCTTTCTTGTCCTACTGTAGAAAATAAACAAACAAATAATGCACAGCATAACAATCAGAAACAATAAAATAGAACTGAGAAATTTGTGCCAAAGAATGGAGTTTTCTCACAATTTGAGGAAGTTTTAAAATGCTAACTTAATAATGCAATTACGCACAAATTTCTTAGTTATCAACGGTGATGACCAAAAAAGATTTAAGCTAGTTATGTATTTTTAGGCAGATTAAAATAATATCGCAGAAATCTAGTTTGGTCACCAGCAAGCTGATGCAATGAAGTGCAGTACTGCTTATAAAGGGCCGACGCACAATCGACCTAGAAATTTGTACCAATCGTTTTTGCTAGACGTTTGATTGAGTCGTTCAGGATCATTTTATTTCGTACTAGCATTTTACAACAGTTTGCACATTTTCGTTCGACATTGTTTAATGCAAACAGCAAACTATTTATTCTGAAAAAGTGTAATAATTTATCACAAATAAACCCACTGTTTAGGTAGTACCTAATCTGTCAAATCCAACATGGCCAAATCATAATAATCATAAAGAAATAATGAAAAACGCCAGCCGAAAAGCTTTAGTCTAAAGCTGTGGAAGTCCTAGACCCGCACATACGAAGCTGTACTGCACTCCACTGCCCATAGGTAGACACATGCATTTTAAGCCCCCCCCCCGCCTTGTCCCCCATCATGCTAGATACTTACACAAACAGCATCAGACATATCCACATCTGAGCTAAAACTACACGAGGGACCGTCCTGTTCAGCCAGTCCCGGGGAGCATATCGAAAGCGCATCCGAACAGGAAGTGGACGTTGAAGGCTGACGACCGCCAGCACCAACCAATAACAGCTCATCGTATTCTTTCTGAGCTTTCAGCAGTTCGGCATAGGCTCGAGAAACCGTGCTAGTTCCATCACCAGAAGCACGAGCGGAGGCTAAGGCAGCAAATCCCTGGAACAAAAGGACAAGAGTAGAATGAAAAGTTAAAAGTCAAGCAAAAAATCAAAGTGAGGCTGCTAACTAACTGCATAATGTAACTACTACTAACTAACCGAGAATGTTATATTTTGACAAACCACATACAATTATTTGAGTGCAACAGCGCAAAAATAAGCCTAAATTTTCAGAAACCAATTTCCCTAATCACGTGTAAATCCTGAATAAAGTAAAGTAAAGGTAAAGTGACCCCTGGAGAGAACTCCAACCTACAGAAGGTTATAGGGTGCCGGTGCGTATCTCCAGATTCGCAGCCCAAAGCCAGGAGCGACAACTCTGATGTTGACTACATCTGTGGAAGGGGGGCCAGCCAGAACACAGACTCCTGTTACCTTCCCACCGCAGTGGGACCCATTTACCGATCAGTTAAGGATAGACAGCTGGGTTGGATGGAGCCCACGGCGAACCGATACGTGCTGAGTCCCTTGCTCAAGGGGATTTGAGAAAGCCTTGTGGCAGCGGGGGTTCGAACCTTGGACCGTAAGATCTTTAGTCGAACACCTTACCACTTGGCCATCGCGGCACAAATCCTGAATGCTTTGGGCCTATGCAGGTTTGACTACAATTTTACATAACTAAAAATTTCGTTCACGAAATATATATGTTACGGGAAGCCCTGCCAAGTTCCAATACGCAGTATATAATTTCAACATATATACACAGCTCTGTATGTAAAAATCTGTCGATATACAAATATGTTGCAAGCATCCTTCAAACCCCTCCGAAATTGAGACTCCATTTTTTTTATAAATTTGTCAGAGACCTGCTGAAATGCCGTCTTCTGCTGAACCAGCCATAGATTCCGTTCTTGCTGTTCCTGCTGCTCAGGCGGGAGTTCGCCCGTCTTGGCCGCTGACTGTTGGTCGTAGTAGTCCTGACGCCAAAGAAAATCCAACAAATCCAATTCCTGAAATTACAGGCAAAATGATACAGTTTAACCCAGCTCTGCATCGAGAGATTCAGAAATTATGAATCCTGAATCTATCTTTTATTCTTCAAAAAGTATCCATCAACGAAACGTTCTACGTTTCGACAACGACACCTAGACAGACTCCGTTTACAGCAATATTCAACTCCTTCAGACAAGAATTAGATTTCCAAGGAATGAGAATTAAAATAAACCACCACCACCACCACACCCCCCCCCAATAAAATTAACCAAATGCAGGTCTCTGACAAACTAAATCCCTTTCGCTCAATTAATATGAAACCTTTCACAAGTATACGTAACGACATGCTTAGTATATATTACGTACGTATTATTCAGTATATATTTTTACCCACCTCTCCAGTAAGACCCGTGTCCAGACCTGAGCCAAAGTCAAGCTCCGACAAAACATAGGCCTGAATATCAGTCGGGCGGCGAGGCAGTTGGTTCTCGGCACCAGAAAGGGACGGAGGCGGAATCATGTTGATCTGTTTCTGCTTCTTCAGGGAGAATAAAGAAGGGCTAGCTGCCAGATCAGCCGGAGATTTTGATAGTTTATTCTTATCCAGACTGCCCAGAATAAATCTAAAGGAATCGTCCATCCACCACGGTCTAAAATACAAAATCGTTTTTATGCAAATATAAATTAAATGTAAATATTAAATGTATATATACACGTATATACATAACAGCAAACATTTTTGTAACTGTAAGGAAGATAGAAAAATGTAAACCTTGTAGAGACTTGGCAAGAAACTCCTTTTTCCTTATTGCTCCAATCCATGTTGTTCTTGTTGTTGTTTTCCTGGATCTTCTGGGAATCCCAATATGACCAGAGAGGCTAATCTAGCCTCCCCGCACCCCTTCCAATCCATGTCATATGCACAATCGATAAGGTAGTTAGGTTTTACTGAGCAAGCACTCCGGAGAGAATCTTTCTATCCTTGTCAGGGTCTAGTGTGCCGGGCCCGTTCACATCCCCGGATATTATATAAACAGACCTTGAGCTTAAGCCAGGAGTGCCATCTCGAATGATGACTACAACAGTGGAAGAGGGGTCAGCAGTCAGCACCTCAAGGCAAATGTCCTACACGGTCTCCTGTTATACAAATACCGACGTTAATGATCCTACGCATACGTATATATATGTATGAATAATAGATTTATAGATAAACTCAAACTTACCGAAATCTAGCTATATTTCCTTTTGGTAGTAGTCGCGAGTTAGTTCGCTGCACAGGTTTATCGAAACGCCACTGTCCAAAGGATAACAGGAAGAGCAGCAATATATCAATCAAATCAATATGCTTAGCCATATTAACTGTCGTATTTCTACAATACTGAATAACGCATCGGTTTGCTATAGTCATACGTATGTTGTAAAATACACCACACCGCAGTGGAAGTAGGGTGTGCATTGGTGTAACAGGGAAATTGGACAATAGGCTTCTGGGGTTTCTCCAAGCCAAAAGTGGGGGATTTCTGGCTTATTTTTCGGCCAAAATTTATAGGGGGGGCTCAAAGTTGCCCCCCCCCATCGAAGGGGGGGGGGGGCTCACCAAAAGTGGGGGGGCATATTTTTGGAAAAAATTTTTACGTTTTTTGTGTAAAAATTGCCAAAAATCGCTAAAAAATGACTAATTTTAGGGTGTTTTTTACGCTAAAATAGTGAAAATTTCGTTAAAATTCCGGCGAAGCCGGAAAAATCTTTGAAAATTTAGGGTAAAAATGGTGAAATCTGGCAATTTTTTGGGTTATGGGGGGGAGGTCAAAATTTATGGGGGGGTTTATGGGGGGCCCCCACCCCCCCCCCCCAGGTAAAAATAAGCCAGGATTTTTGACCAAACAATTAGGCAAAGCCGGAAAATTTGACAAAGCCGGACAAAGGGCTGGGCCCGGGGGGGGGGGGAGAAATTTTCGGGGAGGGGAAAGATTTTTTTGCAAAAATGAGCTAAAAACCCGGAAAATTTTTGAAAATTAGCCTATTTTTGGCTAAAATTTGGGCCGCCAAAAATTGGTGGGTGGGGAAGCAAAAATTCCTGGAGGGGGCGATTTCGGGGGGGGGAAGGCATTTTCGGGGGGGGGAAGGTCAATTTCAAGGGGGGGCCGCCCCCCCCCCGGTAAAAAATACCCTGCCTTATAGTGAGTGCGCCCCCCCACTAAAGAAAATTCAGGACTTTTGACTGAGGAGAGGAACTGTTTCAACTGTTATATATACGTATATATATAAAGTTTCATAGACCGTCTGACTCAATATTAACTTTATTTTGGAGTTTGAAACGGGCAATCAAGTTTTCGAGATTGTATATATATATACATATATATATATATATGTTAAATAATTTCATGGATTGATGTTTTTGGTTGAAGAAACCCTACCCCCCACCCCACCCCCGCGTGACACCTAACGAAAGGGGAAGGGGGCACCTTCCGGTCAATAGTCAAGTCAAAAAACTACCTAATGCTGTCATGTTTTTCGGCATTAGCAATGGCTGAAAATGCGATTTTTGGCATAAAAATTGAAAAATTTTTGGGGGAGGTTTGGGGGAGGGGTTGAGGGGGTCCAAAAAGGGGCCCCCCCAAAATTTCGGGGGAGGGGACCCCCTCCCATCCCAAATCCCCGTTACACCAAAATATGCCCCCAACCCCCGTGCAGAATTCGGACCTCAGAAATTTCGAAAATGGCCAAAAAAATGCGAAATTTTCTGTAATTTAGCCCTTCTATCATCAAAATAAGGCTTGTTTTTAACGTTTTAGGCGTTTTTGCACCGTTGTAAAGCGATTTTATGTCAAGATTTTAGAAAACTTTTTCAAAAAATGACCATTTTTCGGCCAAATTTAACTAACTTGTTGGTTCCAAAAATCGTTGGGGAGAGAGCCAAAAGTTGGGGGAGGGTAAGTCAAATCTGGGGGGGGGGTAAAGTTGGTCAAAAATTTTGGGGGGGATGCCCCCAACACCCTCCCCCCAATGGCGGCGCCAGGGGGGGGGCCGGGGGCCCCCCTTTGCGATTTGGGCCCCTCCCTTTGGGGTGTCGGGTCGGGCCCCCCCTTGAAAAATTTTTCAGCTGTTTATATGCATAATTTGAGCGTTTTCAATCAATTTTTTTAAAATCGGCAAATTTTTTGCTAAAAATCGAAAAATTTTTGCTAAAATTTGAGAAATCTATGGAAAATGAAGGTAAAATTTGCTAAAATCTGGCAAAAATGTTGTATTTCCCAAAAAAAAGGTCGCCGGACTGTTTGGTCGGGCCTCGGGCCCCCCCTTCAAAAAATTCTGGCGCCGCTACTGCCCCCCACAAAGAAACTATGCCTACCACCAAACCAATGCAAAGCCGGAAAAATTTTGAGAATTTTGACCAAAAATCCTAAAAATGTGGCAATTTCTGGGCACCTTAGGGTGACTGGGGGGGACCCAAAAAAGTGGGGGGGAGGTGCTCGAATGGGGGGGACCCAGAAAGTGGGGGGCGCGGGGGGGGGGGTTAAAATAAACTCAGAAGCTTACCCTTCCCCCCCCAAGGAAACTATGAGGGTTTGGGTTGGGGGGTCCTGGAGGGGCTTGGGGTGTCCAGAGGGCCATAGGTGTGTTGGGGGGGGACTCCTCTTCCCAAATGGAGGGGTCGCAGACCCTCCCCCCTAAAAAATTTTTCTATCCCTCCCCCCAAAGCGCCCTTCGGCCGACCCCCCCCCCCCCTAAAAATTTTCAACCCCCTACCTGAATTTTTGTATGTTGTTTCGCCAAAAATTCGATTATTTTCAAAAAATTAGCGAAAAATTCCTAAAATTCGCCTTATTACCTTAAAAATCGCTAAAAATTGCTGAAAATTGAGAAAATTTTTCAGTTTTTTAGCGATAAACCGACCCCCCCCCTCGAAAATTTTCCTTACCCCTCCCCCCAAATCGACTTTTTCTCGACCCCCCTCCCCTTTTTTGCCAAACCCCCCACCCTATATACTTTTTTTCAAACCCCACCCCCACTTTTTTCTCCAGCCACACCTATGCAGAGGCAGAGGTAAAAACCCCCCCATCACCGGACCGGCGCGTAGCCAGGGAAGGTTGGCGGGGGGGATCTTGAAAGGCCCCCCCCCCACACTTCAAATCTCCGTTACACCTATCACCGGTGTACATAGGTCAAAAAAAAGAAAAAAGGGGGGCGCGTAGCCAAAAGGGGGGGGGGGGGGGGGGGGGAATGGGGGTCAAAAATGGGGGGGGATCCCCCCCCCCCCCCAAGAGGGGGGGGCCCCCCCGAAATTGTGTTGCCCCCAGGAATTTTTCCTGCCATGTGTAAAACACCTATTTTTCAAAAAATTTTCGCGCCTTCGGCGCCAAATACCTGTATTATACTATACCATTATAATATGTGTGTCGCTCTAAAAAATGAGTACAAATTACCCTATTTCGTCTACTTTGACCACCTTCTGCATCATTTGGATGCATGAACAAGCACTACGCCTTAACTATTATTGTAATTTCAACGAATGCTCTGTAAAAATTCCACGAAGGTCACGAAATAGAAAAATTTCTCAGCTTCTGGGGGCCCCGCACCCCAGACACCCCCCGAAAAAATTTGCATTCCTCCCGAAATTTTTTTCTGGCTACGCTAGTGTACATAGGTGTACCTTGAGAAAAAGTTGGGGGAGGGGGTAGCCGAAATTATGGTGGGTGGGGTCAGCCGTTTTGAGGAAGGGAGGGGTCCGGAAAAATCGAATTCGGGGGGGGGCGGTAAAAAATTTTTTGGTCAAAAATTTAGAGGAAATTCTCAAATTTGCTAAAAAAAGTTATTTCCACCTAAAAATCAACAATATTTCTTCATTTTTGCTCATTTATTCGAAAAAACTTGGATTTTTGCAAAAATTTCGAATTTGTCCAAAAAATTTTGAAATTTTACTAATTTTGAGGCAAAATTTTGAGGGTGGGATCTAGAAAATTTGGGTGGGTGGGGTCTGGGATTTGGCCATTTGGGGGTGGGGTCTGTCTCCGAAATTTGGAGGGTGGGGTTGGCACTTTTCCATTTGGGGAGAGGGGTTCTCCCCCCCCCCCCCCCCCCCGGTACACCTATGCCGGTGTACCCATCCCATATGCTTGGACTTTCCCATCCACCCCGACTTAGATAACCACCTGGCGTGCAAGCCAACCAAAACAATAAATGAAGATTATAATTGAGTAAATTTAATATCTCACATCACTGCGAACATTTGCTGCATTTCAAATGTTAGTTATCATGTCTTTCAAGAATTAGTGAATGAAAAATATTGAAAACAAAACTGATATTAGAAAGTTCCTGCGATCTCATCGAGCACTTCACTCAGTGTCGACTTTTTATTCTCAAATCTTACTAGCCTTGATGAGCGGACCTACGGTAGCCTTCGCTCTAGTCACAACCAAGTTCACGAACAAAAACAAGAATTTAATATATTTAATATTTCAGAAGAGCATTCAGAATGATCAGATTATTGGTATTGGACCATGATATAAAACTATGAAACATTTTGAGTGTCAATAGGTCTGAATGAGACGCTGGAAATTATCTGCATATTTCAGAAGAGCATTCAGAATGATCAGATTATTGGTATCGGTACATAATATAAAACTATGGAACATTTTGAGTGTCAATATGTCTGAATGAGACGCTGGAAATTATCTGCAACTATCACTGGCGTGTTCGTGTACCAACCATTTTTAAATCGCGGTTAGCTTAACGCGGTGTTAACAAAAGATAACCCGCAGTTAGACCGTTGCACGAAATTAGGTTAAGGTGGTGATTCCTTTTGGGCACATATTGTTGGTTGACGGCTCAAAGTAAGACGAAATTTGATGTAACTTTCCAAAATAAGTAGTTTTAACATTCTAACACCCTCCGCGCAATCCCGCTTCAAAACTTCGAGATTTCCGTTCAGGACGGTTTTTGCCAATTTCTGACAGTTGAGCAGCAACTGCATAGTTATGACTATACTCATTTGAAAGACCACATTGAGCTCTACATTTTTGCTTTCGAAAGCAACTTTCTAGCTCTTCTCTAATGTTAGATATAGCCGATTTTCTTATTTTGGCGTTAAACACTTGTCATTTTTGCAGAAATCAAGTAATCCACGATTTCTTGGGCTACGCAAGCTGTTAAATTTTTTAAGGGTGTCGATTTGAAGGTCCCGTCGAGGCCGATTATCCGAGGCATGATAGTCTTCCAACTGCTATCCCGTGAGCTGCTATCATAAAAAAGTAGTTTTTGCAAAAACGTGACCAAATTTTTTCCAGCGATTGTGGAGCATTCAAGCATTCTAGCATACAAGCTAGAGGGTTGCCACTTACACAAAAACACCCAGGCACCTCCTTTTAGTTGCCCCGATTGCTGCTTTCTAGCTAAAGTGGTCGCTTGCCAAAGTTGGGAAAAGTAGCAAAATCCAGGTTGCGCATACATTTTAGCTAATTTCTTTATAACGAAGAGTGATTTCATGATAATTAAAAAGGGTCCCCAACTATTTGATAGTAGAATCGAATGATGTGCCGATGCCTCACGAAAAAATTTTCTTTAGTCTGCAAAAAATCTGGAAAATTAAAGTACTTCGAAAATCCAGGAAAATAGTTTCCAAAGACTGAAGTTAGTATCATTGCATTCATTAGAAAGAGAAAATACTAAACTACATTTTGATATAAAAATGACTTAGTTACATTTTGATATAAAAATGACTTCTTAAGTCCAAGTAATGAATGAGTAACAAGGGTTCAAAGTGGGTGTCTCCAAAAGGAATCATCACCTTAATGTAAGTCGGTGTTAAATACCGTCAGAGGTAGCTAGCTGCATTATTTTAAGGATATTATTACTGTTCCGGGATTAAGTTCTAATATAAAATATTGGTGCTGAGTAACTATTGAATGAATAAGTGGCCGTAAGATAAATAGCAAAAAGCTTTCGTAAATTTTTCGATTAGTTTAGAAATTCCTTGACTCCTTCAATAGTTATGACGTCTCTTGAAACATAGCTGTTTTATGGCTTGGATTTGTCGCAATCAGAAATAACAACATAAATTTATATCCATAGCCATACAGTCTTCTACAAAATTCTAATTGTCTAGCTAATTATATCTATGTCATATATATTTATATATTTGTACTTTGCCTAATATTGTCACCTTTAGCCTTTGTGAGTTTCGACATAAGGCTATGCTTTGACTACGGTCTGTGTAAGCACAGCGATCTTTGGACTTCTGTTCTAAGTTGTTGGGACTTAAAATAAATCTAGAATAGTAGGCTGCAGTTGAGGAGAGGTGAGGTATAACATTTGGTGCCCCGGCTAAAACTGATATTTAGAAAGCTTCAACTTGCGTTTAACGATAAGATGAGCTTCATTCCGCCTTCGTTCAGCATTGAATCTTCTTCACTGTTTTTTACTCTGCCTACTGAAAGCGGTATTTCGTTTATCTTTTCAAGCAATTGCATTGCTGTCTTGCTTAGCTACGTTGCAAGCGGATTTATTTCTTGTGACTTACCAGATTTGTATTGAATTTGAATAGTAAGCTTTTATAATTGTCTTTAATTATGAGTGAATCAGATAAATTTCAAGGGTCGGACCGAGACCTTCGGTATATGAACCGCGATTTAGTTAGAACTTAAGAAGAACCACTTTGGCACAAGAACTTGCGCGTGCCAGAACAGAACAAACATGAACATTGGCTCGCTTGGAGTACATAGAAGCGTCCAATGGCGTGCAGGTAATGAATCCCGTCTGCCATAGCGTTTTAGGGGTAGAATTGAAGAAAATTTTTACAGGTGGCTAGAAACTTTTGAGCTAGCGGCAAAAGCATGTAATTGAAATGAAAGAACTAAATTAAATATGCTTCCCGGGTAGTCTGGTGTTCTCCGCTGCCAGAGCCAGAACCTACAGTTCGCCTCGTTAGATTGGAAAATCACCTATGCTTACCGACCCCCGACTGTGCCGGTAGCACCAGCCCGAGTGGAGTTTTGTGTGTATCCAGCATGTCTGTCAGCAAAGCAACTGCTGAAAGGTTGTTTGAAGTCATGCTCACAGTCAGTAAAACTGGTGCTGTTTTAATAAAGAAAATTCAAGCGCCGTCTACAATTTAAATTCGGATATGACTAGATTGGAAGCTTTGTCTATTTCTCACAGACGAATGACAAGAATTACTGCTCCACAAATGTGCAAGCTACACTTTCCACAACGGCAGTGAAGCCAGATCTAAATATATGAACACCTGCATCATCTGGCTTCCAAACAGGTCTCATAGCGCACTTTTTGAAACGCACACTATGAAGTCACAAAAAGTCTACAGAGTCTGCTAATTATGCCAGCTGAAAAATCCAAAATGTTCAGAATGTCTCAGACTGCGGAAGGCTGACCCCATTTTTGGTTATTGGCAGATCCAGTCGGAGTTGCAAAACTACTCTGTTTGGATATTGCATCAAGCAATGTTGCATTTCCTTCATTGCCCAACTGAAAAAGACACTAGAACCTGCGTCAACACGCTACTCTCATAAAGTCCTGTATCATGTTTCAAGATGCAAGCGACCAAATTCTCAGAACTCGATACAGATAGCCACCACCGCAACGCCCAGACCTGTTAGACCAATCTCGAGTACTTAGTGGCTGCAATTTTGCTGCAGCCAGAAGTCATCATCGTGATGCGAAGTTCAAGGACTTAATCCATAAATCCTACTAAAATTCTCTGAAGATATTAATGATGTGAAACGCAAAGTATGTGGATCATATATCGAGTCACTCCAGTCGAGTCTACCATTCTGGAAAGGAAACAGCTATTTTTTGAAAAGTTCAGCTCCAACCGTTGAGTCATTTCGTGTCGATAATGTTTCTTCATAACTTCGTTCTCTGATTTCAGAATTTAGCTTTGTAAAATCAATATGTATAAACTTATTGCATTTCTGTACAGTTGCAGCAAATCAGCATAAGTTTGCTAGTGACTATGCAGAAAACGTCAGCCAGAATAAAAACTCTTGCTGGTATGAGAAAAGAAAGAAATGGATTTGTCATTGGTACATATATAAGCACCTGCATTTTTTGTTTTTTCTGTTGTAATACTATGATGAATTAAAGTTCATTTAGAAATCTAGAATATTAGGCAAAGTTTTGCCAAAATGGGGGAGATGTCAGAATGCATGGGGTTAAGGGCCTTTGATAGGGTAGGGGTAGTTAGTAGAATGGGAGAGAAGAACCGACCAGATGGGGGTCGGCTCTCCTCAGCACAAATAGGCCAGTTATTTGTGCAGTCACATACCTTAATAGTGACAAATGCTTAGGTCCAATTAAGACTCACCCGATTCCCGACACCTCCCCCCCTGCCATGACTGAAATTCAAAGTTTTCAAATTTGTGGTTAAAACAATGTTTCGTGTGTTTTTCCGTCATTTCTTGTGTTGTTAATTAGCCTTCTCACTTCACAGCATGGAGAAAACGAAAGATTCGCTTCTGGCGCTGGTGTTTTCATAACTGTTCCATTCAGTCTCACTCTCAATGGCGACAGTGATAGCGTACACCAGCATTCATGCTCCCTTAAGTTAGAAAAAATGGTTTTCTTTCAGTTGCTGCAGGATTGGCAGTAGGGTCCATACTGTCGTTCTCTGCTGGTGTTGTGGACTACTCCACTGCAATAAAACGTACCCTCCCCTGTGATTTTGTGAAGATTAGGTAATGTTGGATGGCACCGCAAATTGAAGCCGCTGTCAAGAGTCCATAATTAATTCCTTTATATTACAGAAGAAGAGTTAAACCACTAGAGGGCTTCTCTTCAATGCATTGCGTAACGAGGCTCCAACCACAATACGCGAATGTTCCCGCGTACGGTAGAGGGGCTACCAAAAGGGGTCTCCGTTTAATGGGAAGTCGTCAAGACAGGTTGGTTGTTGGCGCCCCCCTCCAAATGGGGACCCCTTTCGCCTACTCCCTCCCCTTAAACGGGGGAACATTCGCGTATAGTAACGCAATGCAGTGAAGAAAAGCTCTCTAGTGGCTTACTCTTCAGTAGTATAGTGTGGACCGCAGACTGTGGTTTTTGTTGCACATGCTGAATATACCTCCCTCTTATGGGGAAGGTTTGTTGCTGATAGCTGCCTCCTGTGGGGGAGCTGTATTCTGGATAGTTCCGTTTTGTGTGGGAACTGTGTTGTGAATAGCTCCCTCCTTTGGGGAGCTGTGTTATGGATAGCTCCCTCGTGTGGGGGATTGTGGGGAAAATATGTTATTCATAGCTCCCCTTGCAGATGGAATGGGCAACATGCGTTAGGCATAGCTCCCTCTGTTGAGGGAGTGGACACATGTGTTAGCAATAGCTCACCCTATTCAGGAAGTCAGGGACAAATGTTGATCATAGCTCCTCTTTAGTTGGAGTAGGCAACTAGTACTGATCATATCTCCCTCTGTACAGGGAGATTAAAAAACCTTTGTGAAGCTTCTAAAAAGAAACTGTGCCCTTTAGTTTTCTAGTTTCTTTATTTCAAACAAATAATTTGCCTCATATATTTTGAACTAAATTAACATTCACTCTGAACAGATGGCTCATGAGCACTACACTAATGAATAAAATTGAATATTCAAAAATTTGAATTGAATATTCAAAATTTGAAATTGAACTATCTCCCAATTGTATGTTAATCAATGTCAAATCGTATGTCAATCAATTTGTCTTCCATGTTTTAAAGTAATTCTTTCTAGGACTAGAAAGTTTCTTCTGAGAGCAAAGAAAAATGAATATTATTCCACGCAATCCAACAGCTGTCTTGTAACTATGCCGCTCATTTTTGGAAATTGGTTAAATATGTAAATAATTATATTCCTCCCAAGCCACTTTTATATTTGGTCATTTCGAAGTTATTTCAATAATTCTGCGCTTGTTTGTGTGATTTAATTGCATAGCTAAAACACAACTGTTTCAGTTTAAAAGCTGATGTATGTATGTGTAGCGGGTTACAGTGAATGCTATATTATTAGGTGAGTTGTAGAGATAACTTCGTTAGAACTATAATGGATAGACTGTTATAGTTCTTGTGTTAAAGAAACAGTGGATGGGTCGAAGTTTACATTTACAAAACAGGAACGAATACATCCTTAATTCCAATTTTTAGGGCATCAGTTGCTTAAGGCCACCCCAATAGTATGTAGTATGCACTAATGCTTATATTTATTTATGCCTAGGATTAAAACAGAACTTCTCAGTGAAGTCAAGATTCCTGGACAGCTTCCAAAAGAATATGTCAATGTTACATATTATATTCCCTCCAACCATAGCCTGGAATAATTCTAAAACTGTGAACACAAATCAAGCAAAAGTTGCTGCATTCTGTTTCATTAAATCGGAATGATTGGTCAGTAGACAAAATACTACTCAGGTTGATAGTCATTAGATAATCATCGTATTACAATTCCGATAAGACTTGCATGTAAATACTTGTCTTAGAGTTTGGCAACTGTTTCATCAACGATTCGAATTCAATCTCCGATTCATTGAGTGCACTGAAAGTCCAATGCTAAGTTCCAGTTTCGAATCTTATTTCACCTGTAGTCAATTGCATGAGAACTCCAAACAACTACCATTTATCGTTAGGTTCAGACACTGAGACAACACTGTATTTTCTAAAGAATCCCACTTTAACTGTATGAAATAACTTTTGTGGTAGTTTAGGAGAAATGTGAACCAGTGAAGAGTCAAACTTTACCGCAAAGCAAACCTTTCTAGGTTGACATATATAAATAGCTGGATCCTTACGCTTCAACCACTCGAATATGTCCAGCAGTAACCATAATATGTATAGAAGGATAGTACTAATTGAATTTTTGTCTTGAGCATTTGCATACTTGGCGCTTCGGTGTGACTCAGCAACATGGGTTGGCAGCGGAGGGTGTAGGTTGTGACGTTAACGTAAAGTTTCCATTTCTTTGGGTTAGATTTTTCAATTTTGCAAACAAAATTACATTGGCAAAGTTATTTTATTGATTGAGCTTAACTTAGAGTAGATGGTTTTTTCAGCATGCATTGTTTATTCGCTGCTGTTTTCACGTGGATTTGTTTTCAGGTAGACTGCCTTCATTTGTCGTTTAAATTTAATTTGCATAATGGGCATACACTGATTAGTGTTATGTAATTTAAGTTACCCTTCTAAAAAGCGGTGACTAATATTGCATCATTTGTGCTTTCTGTTTGTGCTTTAAAGTTGTATGGGGTCCAATGCTGAATGGAGCAGGCATACTTTTACGGTATGGTTTGGTTTATAATAGAATTTAGAGCCTTAATATTTAATTAAGAAACTTGTAAATTTATCAGTATTGATTCTGCTGGTCTTTGGATTTGAAATTTCTGAATTTAGCAGGTTGGCTCCTTTTGACGACTTTGATTTTGAATATTTGTTTTGGATATTGTACATGGGTCATTAAACTTTTAAAAACGGAATTGAAGTATTAAACAAATTATTATATAACCTTAATCGTAACATAAAATAATTACTGTAAATTGTAATACGTCTATCGTTATATCTTTAGTGTCCTAGTATCCTAGTGTTAATGTGCTATTCTCCATTTTAATGAGCTATTTTCTTGAACTGTAGGTGATTGTAATGCTGTCAGAGGCCCTCGGATGGTTCGATGAACTAGAACAAACAGTTTAGTAGTTCATCGTGCCGCCTGTGGACCGCCGACAGTCAGTTTTCTGTTACAAATTATATAATACACACTTTGTTCCCTTTTATATGCGACTAGACCATTCATAACCTCCACCCCACTTTTAAAAACTTAACTTACTAACCAACCTATATTTCACTCTCCACCCCATTTCAATCTCTTAAGTTAATACCCCCTAAGGGAAACTAGTCGCATATAATAGTCAGGCAGTCCAGAACTAATTGTTTCAGTCTGATGAATAAAGTGTTTCATAATCAGTCGTCGTATTGTCTCTAAATTCCAGAATTCCACTCGAAGCTAGTACAACTCTATTTCGAATCCTAGCTGCAATTACGTTTTCAATTCTATTTCATTCAATACCATTTAAACTCATAACTACCTACACTCGAAGCTAATGCAAATCTGATCATTTCGAATTTTAGCTATAATATAATACCACCTAAACTGTTACAAAACTGTCTCTGGCCTCAGGCCTGGAATTGGAATTCTGTTTGTGCATGGCTCCTTTAACTGTCTCTGAATTGGTGATGCGAATTCCCCCATTTAGATTTTAAAATCTACTTTCAAATTCTGTTTAATAGCTCCTTGGTTAGCAATTTGTTTCTTATGATTTCAGTTTCTTCGACATTCTAAATAATTTGTCTTCCAAAAAGCAAAGTTGTGCGCCTAAGATTTATATTTATTTCTTGTTTTAGCATGGCTGGTTTTGCTGCCATTGCTTGGTTGATGATGCTCTTAGTTTCCTGTGATCAGGATGATGTGTCTGGATACTACACATCATCGGCAATTGTGTTCATTCATTCCGTATGTCTTCCCTGTGAGGAGTTGGAAAAGTTTTCCCGGATCTTCCTTTCAGAGTCAGGTTGGCACCTATGGGATCTACAGCTGTTACATAGATTGGATTCCACTATTCAGTGCTCCAAACGTTGTTCCTGCCGAATATGAATGGTAAGGTTTAACAACTACATTAATTATACAGCGGCTGAATGATTTCACTATTTGCAAGAAATTTAGTTCTTAAGCAAGCTGCAACTTATATGGCGGCTTAATGGTTGCAGCATTTGCTTGTTTGCAAGAAATTTTAGTTGCAAGCAAGCTCCGACTCAGAGAGAACACTTATGCAGTAGAAGGTTTTAGCGGGTATCTTTCTGTTGATTATTTTGAATGTTTTTGAACTTCATTATGGTATAACAGAATTCGCTGTCGGAAATTCATCAACAACTAGTTATGATTTAGCATGTCGTTTCGTCCGGGGAAGAGCTAAGCTGAGCCGAGCCGGATAACTCCTTGCCTAATACTTCGCATTTTAGAATGTTTACACAGGACAATTCTGTAAAATGGAAAGAAATGCTTTGTACAACACCATTGTAGCGCTTTATCTTAAGTGATCTTAGTGATCTTAAGTGTTAAGGCTTAGTTCTTAAGTAGGTAGTGTTGGTATATTACCATTAACGAACAAACATATTCTACCTGTGCACTAAACTTAAAAATTTTGATCGAAGTGAAGCGTATCTACTCCAACATTTGTGTAGCACCTGCAACTTTGTCAACGCTGATGTGACCTTAATACAAGTATTTTAATAAAATTTGGTTAGGTTTGACCCAGAGTACATAATAACTAGCAGTGTGACAAATGTCAACTCTTAATTATTAGGCTTGGGACATTATCTGCACGATAACGGCTGACCCCCCCAACAAATTAGATCCATCACTTCAAAGAAATTTGCATGCTGTGTTTGTGTGCTGAAGCTCGTAACAGACGCACATTAAACCATCAGAGTAGTTCTGATTTTGAGCTTTAGAACACAAACATAATGTTCAAATTTGTTTGAAGTGATGGGTTTAATTTGTGGGGGGTCAGCCGTTATCGTGGAGATGATGTCGCAAGCCTAATAACTAAGTGCTTAACGCTTGCCACACTCTTAGTTATTATGTCCTCTTGGTGTGACTAATGCATTTTTATTGACTATTCAAAAAAATATTCCCCTGCTTGGTTCAACTAAACCTAAATTTTAAAATTCCACCAATGTCCAATAAATCTATTAATAATTCGAAAAGTTTCCACGCAAGCTTTTAACCATAAACAACATAATACATAAGAGTATGACAAGCGTCATACGCTATGTATTATAGGCCTGTTACATCCTCTGCACGCTATCGGCTGACCCCTCCATAATTCAGACCCCCCTTGACCCCGCCCCTATACATGTACGTGGTCCAAACGGGGATCAGGGCATATGTTAGCATGTTAAGCTTGACGGGGGCCCAATTTATGTATGGGATCCAAGCTTATAAGATTTACTCATCTGTGTACAAAATATACAAGCACGAGCTCAATCCCCCGTTTGGACCCGGACATGTATAGGGGCGGGGTGAGGGGGTCTGAATTATGGGGGGGGTCAGCCGATAGTGTGCAGAGGATGTAGCTGGCCTATAATACATAGCGTATGACACTTGTCATACTCTTTATGTACTCTTGCCAACATTAATTATTCAAAAGCTGTTGTCGTGACATTTTAGTTGGAGTTAAACCTTAAGATTTTGTTGTTTTAAATTTGAATTGTTCAATAGCACCTGCTTTTTGTTATTTAAAATGCAATATTCCGTTTCCAAAGTAGAACACTGATTCACCTTTACGTCAATTGTTTGATCTTGTTCAGCCTTTGGTTGTTTTTGCTAAACTGTTATTCAGTTAAATAGAGACTCATAACTGTGAAAACATTAGGTTTAATTACTTGTTAGTTTGCGTAGATGGACAACAGAACTTGAACATATTGTGAACAATAGGTGAATATTACGAACCCTGTTTACAATACTGAAATGATTCAATAATGAACTGACAGATTTGAAATGATGCAATAATACCCAATGCTTTGATGCTCAAACCTAACTAATCATAGTTTTTGATTTGGTCTAATTT
Organism: Trissonchulus latispiculum; assembly: GCA_030248195.1. Lineage (NCBI taxonomy): Eukaryota > Metazoa > Nematoda > Enoplea > Enoplida > Ironidae > Trissonchulus > Trissonchulus latispiculum. The sequence continues at coordinate 23,294 of JASAND010027870.1, forward strand.
TGTTAACCAAGCGTAAAAGCCATATATGAAGGGAAAACTTTTTACTATTTCGAGGTTAATTCCATTTCAGGAAAGGAAAAAAGCAAGCGTGATTCAGTCAAGAGGTTCCCGTGTAGAACTTGTGGAAAGATATTTCAGACAAATTGGGAATGTTCAGATCCATAGGAAGCATGTTTCTGTTCGAAAACTTTATACAAAGATGCTGAAAAGCCACCTGGCAGACGAAGATCCCATAGTCCCACCCGACAATTTGTTTTGCCGCAAGATATAGATAGAATTTATCGTGATAACTGGCATCTCATTCGAGCCCACTATCATATTCCAAATGATCGAGGCAATCACAAGGACAAAATTATCAGGAAATACAATTTTCGGTTGCATGAGGAAGACCGTGAAGACATAAATCAAAATATTTCTAAAGTCTTTAAAGAGCAGAAGTCGGCCGCTAAATTTAATATTTCATTCGGCTTTTGCTTGCGAAATCTGCTGACTGACAAACTTGCGTATCGAACAATGCGAAAATTCTGGAAAAGCCATAGTTAGCCAGCCGGCAAGATTAATTGAAGTTTTATACTCCACGGCCTTACGCCAATGGGCACATCAGCAGAGGTCTACCACAAAATATATCCTGGAACGATTGGTGAACATGACATTGCACGTTTACCAAATGCCCACCTTTCCTGTGGTAGCTACCATCATTGAAAATACAAAGATGTGACATTGTATCAACTGTGAGTTGTGACATGCTCTTTGGTCACAGAGGTCATTACAATCTTTACACCTCTCGATGCATTGGGAAACCTACTAAATACATCTATCCTTGTGGCGGTTGGGGGATGCCGAAAAAGGTTCATTAGGGCCTGGAAAAAAGGGTGTACCGGGAACGAAACTTTTTATTCCTGCGGTGCGACATTTGGTTACGAGGCTATGTTCGAAGAAATGGATTAGGTATCCCCGTCAAATTTACCAACAAATTAATTCCAGTTTCTGCAAGCATTGCTTTTAATGTCCCTGGTTTTCTATGTCCTGTCTGTTTCCTATCTGAGGGGGAACCATCTGCCATCATACAGCAAATGGTTTCATAATTATATGAAATTTCTGTCAAAGCTAAATAAACACATTTGGAAGAACATTTTGCGGACATTTTTGAGCTTTGAAAATGAAGAATGATCAGTACTACGACCTGTATATGAAACTGTCCAGACTTAGAAAATAGGGTTTACCAGATACTGATCGACTACAAGCCCGGCTAGATGAATCAGTTCGATGGGCCAAGTTGTTCACTGACTTTGGCAGATGGATTAGCCAATTACAGGTGCTGGGTATTAATTCCGCTAAGTTTGACTTGAATCTCATTCGACGATATCATGAGGGTGCGCGGAGCGCCCCTCATAATATGAGCTTTTTAATACCGCACTTAGTTGAGAACAGGCTGAATGTTGGTTGCGTTATTAAACGTGGAAATTCATACATGTGTATTAGCACTAATAAAGTGTCATTCCTTGACATTACGAACTTCCTCGCCCCTGCAACAAGCTACGATCAATTTATGAGGACTTTTCACATCGACGCTAGAAAAGGGTGGTGGCCATACGAATGGCTAACATCGTTAGATCGGCTCAACCAACAAGAACTGTCACCCAAGGAGGTTTTTTGTAGCACCTTGAAACAGAAAGGAATTACTGATGAGGACTATTTCCAGATTCAAGCTATATGAACAAATGAAGGCTTTCGTTGCATGCGAGAGATGCTCATTTGGCATAATAACCTTGACATTGTTCCATTCCTAGCTGCTGTTGACAAAATGTTCATTCATTTCATAGGAATAGAAATAGATATGTTCAAGGGCTGATGTCATTGCCAGGAGTTGCAGTGCAGAATCTGTGGAATAAAACCCCAACGATGCTATATCCTTTGCAGTGGGACGTCCATCGTGTGCCATAGGCTGCATATCGCCAACGAAACAAAAATAATAGGGAAAAGACTGTACAGAAAATACTGGGGCTTGATGCCAATGAGCTGTACCTTTGGTCCTATGTGATGAGATTCCTCCAGGTATTTACACTGTGTGGTCACCAGAAACCCATGACAATGCAGGAGAGGAGGCTTCCACCTAGGGGCCAGCGGGCAAGGACTTTTCGGACATTCAAGTTCGAGAATGACAGAGCACAGGTGAGAAAAACATGAAGAAAATCTTAAAACGGAAACAGGGATATAAGCACAGTAAGAAAGAATTAAGGTCAGCTACGAAGTAGACAAAGAAATTATTACCACGTTGTCAAAGAATAAGGTTACTTATCGAATCCAATCACAGATACAATGGGTGCCAAAACGTTTACTACCGCGGGTCCTCACCCTACCCTGTTGATGGATATTCACCGTATTGTGAATTGAGTGATGGCAAAGTAATTTTCCAATTTCATGGCTGCTATTTTTATGGTCATGACTGCCATTTGACAGCAAATATGGACCCTACTTTGAAAAGAGAAAGAGTAGAACATTCTGCACGAGTTGAAACCTTCCTAAGAGCTGCTATTTATGCTACAATCCTTAATTGGAAGGGAGTATATTTTGATATACGAATGCGAATTCAACGTGCAATATAACGATGGTGCTTATTGATCAGCAATCTAAGATAAAAGCTCACAGTGGAAAGACTTATTCTTCGGAATCATTATATGCGACATCCAGATCCCATGGTTGAGAGTTGAGAGACTGTTTTGAAGAATTCCTTCCCATCTTTACAAACTTTGATATTACAATCGACGACATCGGACCTACCATGTGCCAGTAAGCAGAGGTTCAAGGGCCTATGCAGAAACCGCGGTGTTCCTTGATTTCTAGCTCATACGGAACAAACATTGTTCTTGCCACACCCCAAGTCCAGTGGTATCTTCAGCATGTAGTTGTCATTTGTATATGATCATGCTAAGATTTGAATGTTGGATCTTTCTCCGAGAACGCCTGAGTCCTCAGAACATGCAACTTATAGAAATGGATACCGATAGTTTTTCTCTGGCGTTATCCGGTGAAACATTGGAAGACAGTGTATTCCCTGAAAAACTTGATCTTTTCAATGAACTCAAACATCGGTTTTTTGATTTTTCTGATTTTGATCATCGCACACCAGGCCTGTTGTGTGGCAAGGAGGCGGAATGGTACCCTTATGCTCAAAAACATGGTTGGCGAAACGATGAAGCAACCGGAGGAATTGTTGATGAAAAGAAATCAACAAAAGGACTGTCCAAATCCGTGAATAAAATTACAAAACAAATGTTCATCCCAGCTTTAGTGGAAAAAATAGAAAACGGTGCAACTAACCGTGGGTTTACGATGAAGACTAGACAGCTTATGCAGTACGAACAACAGAATGATGCTCTAATCAGCAGAATGATTTGTATTCCAAATGAATCGTTCTTCCCGATAATGGCTCAACAAAACCTCTTCTAATTTAAAAGCCAGGCCAGGCTCCAGCTGCCTGCCAGGCTCCAGCTCCAAATTTTTGTTAATACTTAACACAAATTTGTAACTTAGTATCCGCAGAGGCTAATAGGAAGCATCTGTAATCCGTACAATTTTTAGTTTAAAACCAAAGGCCACAAATAATATTTTGATATTATCATTGAACCTATTAGCTCCTCCAGCCAGTTATAATTTCGTTAAATGCCTACGAAGAACTGAATCTGGTTACCAACAACCTAAATTAACCATGGAGACAATTTTAAAGAATAAATTAAAAGATATACATTACCTCAAACTTAGTGTTACTTAATTTTGTTATTGTTTTAGAATGGAAACCACTGATCAGCATCAAGTCACCGATAGTATTGTTTCCACCCCATCCCCAGAAATCTTCAACAGTTGTGCGAGTACTCTTTTTGACCTAATTGATGGAAGAACCGTAACAGTCTGCGGGAAAAGGTTGTAGATATCGTTGAAAAAACTGTCAGAGGATCTGGAAAATTAGTGCCAAAAAAGATTAATGGCACCGATTAATGCAGCAACATTTCGGCGACTATCTAACTTCCTCAACGTGGGCTATGACCATCGTTTAACAGGTTGTTGAGCATCTCCTTGAAAAAAGGTTGCAAGCATTCGGTTCTCTGTTATTCTGGTTCTTCAGAATTTGTACCACGATTTCAAATATATTAGAACCGTCTTCTGCAGCACACATTACATGGTACTAGCCACGCGATGCTTGAATATTCATGCTCATTCACTGCTGTTATTATGCTTATATGAAGTGTTTAATGAGTATTTTCGACATGAATTGTCGTTGTCAAAATGCAACATTTTTGACTTATTCTGAAATACCAAATTATTTCCCAAGCCAAATATTTTGTTCATTGGAACTGACGGAAAAGGCGAGTATTTTCAAGCAAAAATGTTGCTAAAGATAATAAGCGTTTATTGTAAAGACTATCTTCATTTTGCAAACGAAATGGCCTTGAATGGAATGAATCAATTCACATTCCAACTGTAGCCAATACCATGGAAATGGTCTGTGATATCATTCAAGAAGAAGGAGTCAAATCTGTGGTAACTAAAGGTACTTCGCAGTTCGAAGCTTGGAGAAGGCAGTTTTGCAGAAAGTCAACATTTTTGAGGTGGGAAGAGATTTAAGGTGGTACTACAACTATCGGGGTGGATCTTGGACAGATACTGTGAACTAAAAACTTAATCAATCCCTTTTTAATTTGGCACATTTGTTCCTTATTATGTTCTGCATCAAACGAGCTGGCCAACTGCGCTATGAGGACTGGCTTGCTGTCTACACAAGATGAAATGTATTAAAAGCTTCGAAATTAATCATCTCCTGCAATCCTGGACGAATTCATTTGAAATTTCGCATGCAAGCTTTATTAACAGACGCTCAGGCCGTTTATTAGTTTTAGTTTTTAGTTTCTTCGTTTTTAGCTAATTTTGAAATATTGTAAAATCTGTACCTTGCCTACTATTGTGTTTTTCTTACAACAAAGAAAGCGGCCTGAGCGTATGCAAACATAAAACATATCTGCCAAATTTGATCAATTTTCGTTGAAGCAATGACGAGAAAATCTTAATCAAAGATTTCGTAAGTTTTCATTGTTTGCTTTGGTTTTAAAATTTACATAGCGTTCAAGCTGCTGAGTTGTGTCTTTTGTTAGATAGTGCACATAAGTAACACACTAACAATCTTCAAAACTCAATAGATTTAATTTTTGGATAAACTGCTATTACTTTACATTGCAGATGCAAAAGGTCAACGTAAATCAGCCGAGTGTAAAACTATCTGTAACTTTTGATGGAAACCACATACAGAAAAAGTATGAACATGATTTTAAGCTCTTTTTGTGTACTTTCACGTGGTAGATTCAAATTTAGTATATAATGCTTAAATACAATTTTGCATATTTTCGCATGCATAAAGCCATGATGGTAGCAAGCTGATTATTCACTCTCAGACACCAAAATTTTGTATAAAGATAGCCTGCCAACCAACGTGTTTCCCCAATAGTTTCGACATGTTTGCTTAATTTATACCGAGATTAGGTAGAAAATCCCGCTAGTGATACTACCACCTTAAGTGTGCCATCTTTTAAGCTGTTGGCTGACAGCAGTCCATTTGTTTGCTGTGGTGATCATTCTCAAATACCGGTTCATATTTCTCAGTACTGCAGCCTGCATCGAGCACAACAGCTGGCAGATACAGTTCGGTGCTTGATGGACTATGAAAGCTTTAAATTTACACTGCACCTTATGACTCCTTTGTTGTATCAATACTCTGCTTATTCCGTGTATATTACTCTTTGTCTATTCAGTATTACCTCACGATTGTTGTATCAACACTCTATGTTTATTCCGTGTATATTTAGCGAACGTTACTATTTATTTATTCAGTATGACCTCATGACTTTTTGTTGTATCAATACCATACATGTGTTGGGGGGTTTCACCCCCCCCCAGACTTTGACCTCGCCCCCCAGAGGGGTCTCTCATCCCCGCAGAATCCGGATTTCTCCGGTTTTTTGGCATATAACGGAAAAATTCAACCAACCCCCAGAACTTCCCCTCCTGCACATGTCTGATCAATACTCTATGTTTATTCCGTGCATATGCAGTGCTCGTTATTCTTTGTTTAGTCACTATAAGTTCAGTGCACGATACTCTTTGTTTATTCCATGTACAGCTTTTGTACATTCATTGTTCTCTGCTGTATATTTGTAATATATTAACGGATCAAATTAATCAGCAAATGAAAAAATGAGAAAAGAAACTCTGAAAAAAGGAAATAAAAACAAGAAAACTAAAATTTAAAAAGTCGCAGCGCTGCCGCATGGCATGCAACTGCATTGCTTAACCTTAATAAACTACGCACGAAGAATATATGAATGATAGTTCAACCTAATTGACTTGGCGTTTTTTCGTCGAGGAATTACAAGGAATCTTTTTAAAGAGTGTAGAAATGAAGTATGTAGTGGATTCTGACGTACAAATACGACCGATGTCAGCTCGCTACACCATTGACCAAATTTCGTCAACAAATGCCTTAGCCCTAACAGGTCTGATGTTAAGAACTGTAACAAAAACCCACAGTCTGCGGTCCACCCTACTCTCTTCTTCTAATATATAGTACAATTATGCACTCTTGCTGCCGTCCTAGCTAAAAAACTATCACAGATCGAGCTGGCGATCAGCAAGGATTCTGTAGCCATCTGTCAGCGCAGTAATACCCTAGACGTCAAAGAATGACACCTTGCTGGGTCGACTTTTAACTTTTTCATGAAAAGGATCGAGTTGAATTTAACTAGTTCAACATCGTTTAACTCAGTCCTGAAGATGCGCAAAGGGTCTTTTGGATATCTCTGGCGAGTCATCCTGACTTGAAACTCAGCCTATCGTTCGACATGCAGCTGTATGCTAAAGTGTTAAATTATGCAATCTTTGAAAAGCTTAGTTTAACAGTGTTAAATATCAGCGTTTTAGTGAATATGAAGAGGATGAAATCAGAACATGGTTCCTCCTTCCGGAGGTTGCTGAATGGTCATGTTTCTTGACTGTAAATTAGCCAACTGGTGGCAAGATCACATTCCTGAAAACACTTTAGCCAGTTTTTTCAATCTTGATTTCAATGTTTCACATTTGGGAACCGTCCCAACGTTCTTTATCTGTCACAGGAGATGCAGTAGTTTGAATATTGAGAATCCGGGAAATGGTGGAATTGCAGATCCTTGAGAGTTTGGTTGCCTTGTTGAATGCTTGGGCATCGTGGAACCAAGAACTTTATTAATTACCAATTTGTACGGTTAAATCTTTTGTTTCTTTCAGTTTATAAGGCACTTGGCTTTGAAGAGAAATGAAGGATGATGGCGTCAACGTTTTGTTTAAAATCCAAGTATTCATAAACACAATTGATGCCCATCGCAATGTTTTAAAATAGAGATTTTAAATAGAAATGGAAATAGATTAAAAACAAATTTTAAAATAGAAATACCCAAATATGGAGACACAAATAATTTTCTCAGATTTTGGACAAGAATTGCCCAAACCTCCTATTTTCCTGTGTTTCTCAGAGAAGTTTTAGAAAACCACTTCAAACCGTCTTGAAAATATTAACTTTTAAGTTAACTTATGCCCGTTTTGTTGCTGAAAATATTAAAGTTTTAAATTACAACTTCTGTCCGTCTTACTGCATATGTAGGATTTCCCGTTTTATCGAGAGTATAATTTGCCTGAAGCATCTGTGGGTCAGTTGGTAGAATGGCTGCGCGTCAGGCAGGAGACCGCGGGTTCCACTCCCACCAAGTTCCCAATTTTTCAGATGCTTGGTGTCGTGCAAATCTTTTCTGTCTTTAAATTAGGTCGTAAACAGAATTTAACTACTGACTGGATTATCATGAATTAGCATCACAGAATTTCGCACACCAATAAGGTTTCTGCTTATTTAACACACAGACGCTGTTTTTAAATTTATCGCGGCAGCGACGCTTTGGGTGCGGTTTCATGCTTATGTTCAGTTCAAATAGAATTGAAGTGAAAGTTAAATGACTGTTTTAATGTCAGCAATGGGCAATATCAATTTGAACAGCAATACCTTACAAATGATTATCACAGAAAACAGGACGATACAGACAAAACAAATGAATAATAATAAAACCGGTTACATCACAATTATGGTCCCCAACATATATTAAAGCAAAATATCAACTGAAACTGGACAAATGCTAAGATCAGACTGTACATACAAAAATTAATTAATTAATTAATTAATTAATTAAGAGGCTATTGAATAATCTCCGTTAACTTACCCCACTTTTCCTCAAAAAATCTATACCATCTAAGCTGGCACTGTCCCTAGTCCGAATACCTCACTGGGGTGACGTGGCTATGAAAAACCCAAACTATAGTAACACCAGGGTGAGATAAAACGCATACAAGCTCTACCGTCGGACAGGTTGTATTTATCATTTTTATTGATTAATGACGTTTTATTCGGTAATTAAAAATCTTCTGCTCATATTTAGCATACATTCGAATCCTTGGAGGTGGTTTTCCCCAAAAATGTTTTGAGAGGTTTGAATATGAACCTGAATGGGCTGGGCTTGCCCCATGACCATCAATTAACTTAATTATTAGCAAAATTATTGTGATTAGCAAATATTACTGATACAATAAGCAATTTTTGAAAAACTTTCAACAAAAAATTAAAGTTTTTGAAAATAAATTAAAAATTGCATACCAATATTTTCTACAAAATCAAAGTTAATTAAAAAATTCCGTCGAAGCCTGAAAGTCTATAAGCATGTAGTGTAAAAACCTACGCTTCCCGCCATTTTTTATGTAAAATCAAAATGAATTAAAGCATTCCGGCGAAATAAGAATTTAAAATCTACGTTTCCGGCCATTTTTACTTGATTCTTTCTTCTGGCGGCGATAGGGCTTGTACCTTGTCCGGGCTGAAGGGGCGGGGGCGTGGTCCCGATAGCCCCTCTCCCCAGAGTTAATCTATATATTCTTCTGATCTGACGATCTGAAATTACTTGTACCCACTACGTTGTCAAAAATTGATAAAGTTTCTACTCGACAGGGTAGAATAAAAACTAACTCCATACAAGCTTAACTCTATACCTTTTAAGTTATTTTATGTAAAGGATCGACTAAACTACGCGTAAACTCTTTCTTGAAAAGACTGTAAGAAACTTTCTAATTTGTCTCCCCCTCTGGATTGAAAACTGTAGTTAAGCCTTAAAATTTATAAAGTTTAAGTTAAATTGGTTAATTAAAAATTTAGAGAAGGCTTCGCTGTGTTTCAAAGGGCAGTATGTTTTTTAGTCTTAATATTTTTTGCAAATGACTTAGTGATCAATTGATATTTATAGATTTTCAGTTGGATCGATTTTTAAGCTGAAATAACATGTGCCCATATTAATTCTAGCCAAATAACAATGACACATACATACATATTAAAAAGTCAGCCTAAAGCAAATAATCTACAAACAACGAAACAAAAACTAGTCAATACTTTGCAAAATTATAGTCACAAAACAGTTTTATTTAATTAAAGCTGTAACCATCAAATTACTTTGTGAAATTAACGAATTCCACTTACAATTTCTATTTCAATTATTTCTACCCAGGAATTAAAAGTTTTAGTTTTGATTTTGTTTTTCATGTAACTTTTAATGTATGTATTTAATGGATTATTGTTTTAACCTATCCGGTTCTGCAAAAATTCCTCAGATCTTGAGTAGAGATGTTGCAAATTTGGCACTCAACATATAACTCAAATGATTAACTTAAATAAATCTTACACCAAATCAAGTTTACATTTACTCCAATCGAATTTGATTTAATGTTTTCAATTAAACCAAAACTGTTGAACAATTGAAAATACTGGCTCCATCAGAATTTGACATTAACCTTAAACAAATAAACCATCTACATACCCTAAAGTTCTTAAATTAGTCTACGCAATTGCTTTGGTTTACAGTATAAGCGACATGCACAAGAAAATTAAGCAATTAATACATAACTACAACATACAAACAAAAATACGTTACATATGAAATAAGAAGAGAATAAATATTTTAAGCTGCTAATAGAATCGCTTGAAATAGCTCCAAACCAAAATTACACAGAAAAAAGTTGCAAGCCAAGCATAGTAAACTACACAATTAATAACTTAAATATGGTATTCTTTGGTATGAAAACAATACAATGTATTGGTCGGTTGGAAAATCGTTTAACATTTAAACTGATTAAACGACTTCAAATCTTTAATGAAAACAGAAACGGAAATGAAATTTAGGAATTTTTCTAAAAATTCGTGAAATTTTAGAAAAACTGCTGCGACCATTACATTATTATTGTTAATGGAGAACGTTGCTAAAGATTACAAAATCTCAAGCAAGAGTACATAATAGATAAGAGTGGAACAAGTGAGATATCCATGACATCTCAGCACATGAGCACTTTTAAAAACGCAGAACCAGTGAAGTATGTAGTTTGAGTTAAAAAGTTATTTTAGAAGCTTTATTCATTCACACATTCAATGATAATCTTAAAGGCATGGTCGACATTATGTACTCTTGCTTTACAATTCATACATAACAGCATCACGGATGATGTTATGCTTTATTCCTATTTCTATAATTTTTTATAAATTCTGGCATCAATTGAAGTCCGTAGAATGAGTTAGGTTACAAAGTTATGATTATGAAATGTGAGTTGAATATGACTATATTAAATTTGCTCTAGAAACGGGAAAAATCATAAGAATACAGAAATCCCGATATCGGGCTTTGCCCTACATTGTCTGAATCCTGGAACTAACCGCTATGAGCTTTAGATTTGAACTGCTACTTTAAAGTTGATATAGTTTTCGCAAAACAGCCATAATCAAAGTCTTTTCTAGACTTATTGGTATTAGCTCAATCGTTTTCATGAAATAGTTAAAATAGGAAAAGGCAGAGAGTTAAACGAGTTAAAATTTAAACGTAAATTTAAAGCTAATTTTAACTGAACTTTAGTCCACTCCAACCTTTCTTGAAAAGGCTCTTACAGACACAACAGATTAGCAAAAACAAAAAAGTAGAAATTTAAAGAAAAACTTTCCGGTGAAGTTAGTTTTAACGACTCCTTGCTGGAACGGTTGTTAGTATGCTACCCTATGTGGTCTACATATTCTTTAATTTTTAATGTGTAAAACACAGAATCCTAGGCGGATCTCACTAATTTAGTTGAAGATTTAATCCCACTAATTAACTAAATCAATTTTTAGACCAAACTCAAGGCTAGGTATAACTTATTTCTTGCCAGTCGGCAGAGCGTTTGCCTAGTGCGCAAAATGTCGTGGCTTCGGAAAATTCGGACCTTCGGTGGTACATGACTTTCTTCTTCTTTCTCATTAGGTATAACTTATTTCTCGCCAGTAACACTTCTTCCGTCATACTCGTTCAAACTAACGAATCATAACCAGAACACTGTTGATAGTTGTAAATAAATAAATAATAAGTAAAGAGAAAGGTAAAGCTATCAAAGATGAAAAATAATTTCAAACATTTCCAGTGGTTGCAATTTGCAAAAAAATTTGCAATTTTTTCAATCTGTTGACCAAATTCTTGGAAAAGTGGATGCTTTGCGAAACTGAAATTGCATAGATGTAAAAAAATAACGGAAAGCTACATAAAACATTTTCGACTTCAAACACAACGTAAACACTAGTGTTGTTCACCGGTCCAAGTTTTTCGTTAGCTGAGTGATATCCCAAATTTTACCTGCCCTTGTACCTTATCTCAAATTTTGGGAGAGGGTCCCAGCAGAAAATTTACTAACAAAAGTGCAATTTTTGAAAATTTTGAGCGAATTTAGCGCTAAAATAGCTGTGCTACAGCCATTGTAGAGCAAAATAAGCAGTTTTTAGCTATTTTTCGGAAATGTTTTCGAAAATGTAAAAAATCAGCTATTTTGGCCAAAATTTCCATTAATTTTCAGTTTGACCTGCCTTTTTCCTGGCACTGTCCCTTGTCCCTTGCCCCTTATTTTGCTAGCCCTTGTACGAACCTCCAATTTTTGAGGGGTCGCGTACCCCCCATACCCCCCCTTGTTAAAGTGTGCCAATTTAATCGGTCAAAAGTATGCATCTGGTGACCTTTTTTGAACAGCACTAGTAAACACGCATTGAAAAGTGACAACGAGTGCAGTTACGACTAAAATGTATAAGCTTGGTAATTGAACAAGGATAGGATCGAGTCCCACTAAGGTACTTTAGAAAGAAACAGTAGAGTATAATAGGATTTTAGAATCACAAATTAACTCGGTGTTATTCCCGGTGAAGGACCGGGTTAAATTTTGCTCCTAACTTTAGGTGCAGTAGTAACACACACTTTTTTCCCTTCATCATGTTCCCGCGCATACTCTACTGCAAAGGAACCTGGTACGGAAAAGTTTGATACAGAAGTTCTGCCGATGGCTGTGTTTGTCTGTAGCTCAGGAGCGCCACGGCTAGGTTACTGGCTCGGTCAATGCTTTACTTTCAATCCTGGCTCCCATATTAAAACTACGGTTGAAAGCTCCTTCCACTGACGTTAGTTAGAGCGCCTGCGCGTTGAGCAGGAGATCGCGGATTGAAGTCCCGCCAAGTGCCCGACTTTTCGAGTTCTTGATGCTGTGAAACTTTCTTTCATTCTTTCACTAGATCTGCCAGCTTCGAAGAATGCTAACACTGGAGGGAGAACATTACGCCGAGTTCTATTAAAATAAGGGAAAGACAGAGATTTTTAGAGTATTAATCAGAATTGAAAGTAAAGAATTGGCCCGGACGGGTAACGAATCCCGCCCATACAAGCGTGCTAAAGACCGAGCCATCAGCTGAACTTCCATATCAGGCTTATCAATCTTTCCTATGTCTGCTTCCCTGTCTGAAATACCTCAGACGGACTGTACCCTATCCCAAAGGTTTTGGAGAGGATTTAAAGTTTAGAGGGCAGACCAGATCCCCTGTTGCTGGGAAGGGAAACATTTTGGCGGGACGGATGAACCGGATGCTGTTGCGGTTGTTGTTTATCGGTTTCACTGGCCTGCATTTTGGCCTCCTTTTTGGCCTTCATGCGACGGTTTTGGAACCAGATCTTAATCTGCCGCTCAGTTAGCCCTGTGGACCACCAGAGTTCAATTCGTCGCTTTCGAGTGATGTATCGATTGGTGTGAAATTCCTTCTCCAATTCCAGGGTCTGGTAGCGGGAATAGGTCTGGCGGCCGCGTTTCTTCCCATCAGCTCCTAAAACAGTACAGGACCGTATTATAAAGTAAAGGTAAAATATAAAGTTGCACCTGGACTGTACAACAACCCCTGGAAGGATGTAGTGTGCCGGTGCTTATCTCCGCATTCACAACTATCAAAAGTAACTGCTCGAATGTTGACTACATCTGTGGAAGGGGGTTCCTTCGTTTTTTTATATACTGAACACAGACTCCTGTTACCTTCCAAACCGTAGTGGTGCCCATTTACCGAGGAATTAAGGATGGATTAATTAAGATTAAAATTAAAGCTAAGAATATCTAAGGTTGGCTAGAGCTCACGGGGAAACGATATAGGTAAGCTTCGTTTCTTGCTAAACTGGAATTTTATGGCTGGGGGGACTCGTAACACCAACCATCAGATCAGTGTCGTGCGCCCTAGACCACTTGGGGATTTTGCTTGATGATAAACTTGTTTGTATTTGTATTAATGTTTTTGTTTAATTCTAATGCTTATCTAATGTTCATTTCAAAAATAGATTCAACAAGTTACCCCTTAAAAGGGGAATAATACCGCCGTAGAGTTTGGGATTTATGTGTTCAACGTTTTGTTTGTTTTTATCATACTGTTCTAGTGTACGGTGACGTTAGCTTTTGACTAGTTTCAACTCCCCGACATTTACCGTTTCTGAGACCAAAGAATGGGAGTATTTATTGCCATTTGCCACTGCCAATTGTGAAACTAAAATTATACTGCAAGAAGGATTCGATCTGTGTCCGGAACAGTGCCAAACGAACACCCTAGCCACTACACTACTCTGACTATAGCGATTTTATCGAATAAACTGCGAGAGAGAAAGTTATCATTTATCTATATGTTTATTTTGAACAATTTATTTTATCTAAATTCTCAAGCAAAGCAAACACTAATAAAATAAATACAGTGCAAGCGCAAAATCAGTCTTTGCACACGAAAATTGTAACATCAGCTTTAGCGATTTATTGATCTGTTAAACCTCTGCCAATCAAGTGACAGGCAAATAACGCCCGATTTTCGGTAATATGAGAAAAGGCAGAGAGTGATCGTGTGCAAAACAATTTACAGGGCGTTGAAAATTAACTAAATTGACTGTAATGATGCTCTAAAAATTGCAAAATCGTAGAAAAATTGTTGGGCAAAAAAACCTGCGTAACAGGGACATGTGTTGAAGATAGGACGGAAATCCTCCGCGCCAAGCAATTTACATGCAAAACATAGGATTTCAGATGGGTCAACCCATTACAAGTATACCGCCTCCGGCGGTATAAAAATAAACAGTAATATTCTTTCGTTAGTCCAACTCCACTCATTCTCAAGTCTGATTTAGATAAAGCCTCGGCCCCGAATTAAATACATATATAAAATTAATCGAAATAGTAAGCAAGCACATTATTAGACATATATATATTTAAACAATAATGAAAGTTTAAGTAAAATTAAGAGAAAGAACTAAAATCTGATACAGAAACAGGTTTTAGAAAACTGTGATCACTTATACAACGATTAACATTTATTACAACATATATTATTCCTAATGAAGTAAGATGAAGGTTGTATAAAATTTTGAGGATTTTGAAATTTTAAAAATTTTAAGACATCGTCTGGAATAGATAAAAGTTTCCTTCTTTCAGAAAACACTCATCTGAAAACATATAGAATAACGCAAAGCTTGGTTTGGTTTTTGGTTTCGAAGTTGAAAGTCGACTTTTTCGAAAGATTGCCACTTTTTTACTAAAAATTAACGTTTCAATATTTTCAAAAAATCTTAGTATAAACCCACTTAATATTCTATTCTAGCTGAATCAAACGATGTCAAAATGCCGCCGCCACTACGCATATCACTTATGGAATAAATTTTTCAAATATTTGCTTTTTATTAATAGTATTTTGGGGATTTAGTGTCTGATGCGTAAAATAAAACAAGTTTCAGAAGACTCGGTTAAACACAATTTATTGCATGATGATATATAATGCGATTTTGGTTGAAAAGGTTTCCAAAGTTAATTTTCTGTTTTCGAAAAAATGATCTGACCGTATTAATGTTGACGTCGTAATGGCCCGGGAAATAAAAACAATATATAAGCGATCAGTGACTTGTCGAATTTGAAAAACGGCAAGGCTCATAAGCTTTTGAAATTCGAAAAAGTTGATAAAAATTGAAAGCATCGATTCTCTTCGCTCTTGCGTCATTCTATGTTATCAGATGAGAAAATTTTTCCAGATCTTTTTTCAAATTCAAATCGAAAAACAAATCTTTTCATGTCATATTTCAGACAAAAATCAAATAAAGCAATACTTTGAATTTTTAAAATATATATGTTAAAAGCTGTTAAATTTTACAAAACTCTTTTTCCCATCAGGAAGATTCCAAAAAATATGAATATGATGTGTTGTATGATGACATGAATACTAAAGTAAGTGATCACAATTTTCTACGCACATTTTTGTGTCAGACTTCAGTCAGCTACACATGTCACAGAATATGCAAATTAGCTGCAACGACTCTGCTCACCGGTTCTGCTCAGCCACGGATTGGTCAGGTGAGGATGAGTGGAGTAGGGGTAGTGAAAATAGGAAGCTGCGGGATAGGTCTGATTAAAGCCATAGGGCTGGGGTGGGATTGCGGCACAGGTGGGATACATGTTGGCCGCCATGGCCGCAGTTGGGGTGTGATAGTTCCAATAGCTGGTGGGATCCCCTCCCGCGGCCGCAGAGCCACAACTCGGGTCCATGAAATAGCCGGTGGGACCCCCAGAGGTCATGGCAGGGGTTCCGCTATGGGATAGGAGGGACTCCTTCTTGGGACTTAGGAGATCCGGATATCCGGGTCCGATCCCCATCCCACCGGAAGTGCTGCCGGAATCTCCGGATTTCAGGAGCAGATCTGAGCCGGGATATTCCGGTTTGACGCTGCCAGTGGTGTATCCGCTGTCGCCATTGGACGCGGTCGAAGCTGAGATCCCACCGATGGAACCGGAGGATCCAAAACCGGATGTCCCGCCGGTATAGGTCCCACCATAGTTGTTGCTGTTGTTGTTGCTGCTGCTACTACTACTGCTACCAGTGCTAATGTTGTCCCCGTTAAGACTAAGATTGCCAAGTGTAGAGCAACGACCGGCCAAGTCAGTTAGTCCACATAAACCGGCGGAATTAGTAGAATAATGTGATAGGCAGCTCATTTTTGTGGGGACATAAAAGTCTATCGAGCAAGTACCAATAAGAAATGAGGGGGGGCGTATCAGAAACTACCAATTTGCAGAGGCATTGAACAAATAAGTTTACTGCACTCCAGATATGGTCGTAAAGAAGTAGGTTTGGCCAAATTTTAACGAGCAGACAGACCCAAAAATTAGCACTGAATAGAGCATATGAGTATACGATAAAGCCTTTTCCGTCCGAGCTACCGTAACCCGGTGCTGGTTTCTGATTGGCTGCTGACGAGGGACTATCACTCAAACGACCTAAAAATTAGACATGAAAAATTGATCAACAAATGCATTTTGTAGACAGAAAATTTATTTGTCCCCCTTAATGTTTGATACAAAAACTGTCATTTGGACGGGGAGGGAGGGGGGATGTAGTGTAAAAAAGGACCACAAATAAATACTGTGTCTTCTGCCCAGAGATCAAAGGGAAGCCGACACTGAAAAATCGTGTAATGTTGAGAAAAAATTGTTTTACAGTTTGCAGAATCTTGTAATTGACTCTAATTAGTCACAGAAGGACTCCCTAACAGTGCTAAAATTTTTAGTTCTTGGGATTGGTTTTGACTCGGTTTCTGTGGTGCTGTAATACCGATGGTAATATTCTGGTATTAGGATTAAATAGGAAAAAGGATTTGGTATAGTTTCTGTTTACTTATATTTTATATCTGAATATTTTATAAATTGTTATTCATATAGCAGTTTTAGAGGGAGGAGATTTGAGATGAGATCAGGGCCGAGAAAGCCCGGCCCGGCCCGGCCCGGCCCGGCCCGACGGGCCGGGCCGGGCCGCGCAGACCTGGTTTCCAGTCAGGGCCGGGCCGGGCCGGGCCTGAGGAAAAATTAGTAAGGGCCGGGCCGGGCCGCGCAGCTTCCATCGAAAAAAGCCCGGCCCGGCCCGGCCCTGTTCGGCCCTGCCAAGCCCTGACGTTTTTCACATTAATTTATTGCATACATACACTTTCGAATTCTAATATTTGTTTTTGCCTTCCTAAATTCAAAATTTCTTGCTTTCTTTGTATCAAATGAGACTGCATGTACCAAATATTGTTAAAGTTTGTGTACAGTTTTTGAAATTTTATTTGATAAAGAGTGCCTCCGTGTATACATCAGCTTTCGAGTAACTGAAGTTTAAAATTCTATTTCACACAACAAACAAACAAACATTCAAACATGCAAAACATTTAACTATTTTGGTAAATCGACCTTAGGCTAATTTAGTACATGTATTAACTTCCTTAGCAATTTAGGATGCTGAAATATTCGTAATGCACTGTTTTTTAAGCGAACATGGATTTTGAATCTCGAGAATACGATAGCGCGGCAGAACACAAAATTCTAAGTGTCTCAAAACTTTATAGAAAATTTTTTAAAAATCAGGGCTTTTCAGGGCCGGGCCGGGCCGCGCAGACCTAAACGGCGCTCAGGGCCGGGCCGGGCCAGGGCCTGAAATTTTTGACACAGGGCCGGGCCGGGCCGGACAGACCTAAAATTTGAACAGGGCCGGGCCGGGCCGGGCCGAAAAAGTCGGCCCTGATCTCATCTCTAGAGGAGATCTTGATCCGCAGTGATCTAAAATTTATAAATTTGACCAACCAAGTTAAAGGCCAGCATGAGTACGTTTTCGACCACACTGAGTTCAAATATCACGAATTGTTTTAATTTCACAGGGAAAACCAAGAAAAATCAGATTTTATTTTCGATTTTGCCAAAAAGTTGTTCTCCGAATACCTACAGAATGAAATAGAATAGGCAACTAATAAGCACAGTATGTGAATTTTTATCATTACTCCCTTGAAACCACGGTCATTTTACGAATTGAGTCCCAGAAATAAATATTTAATAAATAAATAAATAAATTTATTATTTATAAAAAGTACTTATGGTTCAAATGCTGACTTCGACACTTATTTGTTTTTTTTAATTAAGAGATAAATTTCAGCAACTGTATCCCTCAATTACAAATGACCAAATTCTGGTGTCTTTAAATACTGCCTGAAATTTCCGGAGCTAAATCAAAAATCAAAAACATTTCAAATCAATATATATATATATATATATCCAAATCTAAAATATTTCAAACCGATATATCCAGTGATACTCTACTCTTATATAATAAAACATTACCACTAAAACCGTCCTAATCATAAAGCACTAACGCCATAAATGCAACAATAAAAATTAATGAAATAAAGCAATCAAACATGTGAAATACATAATATCTCTTGATAATATTAACATTTCGAGTTTAGACTTCTTCTTTCTCATTTAGATTTTTCAAAAGCTTTCATTACATGCTATGCATTAATTTCTAGCATTTTTCGAAAATTGTATTGGATTTTTCGGAAATGTTATGAAGAAGAAACTGAAATTGGCTTCAAAGGCTTCGAAAATAAATAACAGAAAGTTACAGAAAGATAAAACAGTTTACAAAGTACCCAAGTATGCGCATTCAAAGCGGTCATTTAGTGCAGTATACAATTTCACACAAAGTGGCAACGAATGGGTGTTGGATCGAGTCGAGCCTTTTCAAGAAAGAGTAGAGTAGAGTAGAGTTAATAATTAATTAATAAAATTTCTCATTAATTAGCTCCTTCGTGGGGGTTGTTTTTCACTAGTTTAACTTCACTTCACTAGTTAAACTTAATCTTGATAAAAAGCGCATTGACGGTGTATCGATTGAGTATAAATAAGCCGAAATTGTTGTAAGAGGCAGCAATTTTAAAAATTGATTTCGTCAAATTTTTTTGACCCCAAAAATCGTTTTTGGTTTTATACCTTAACCACTAGAGGTAGCTCAAAAGTTGTAAAAGCAAAAATGTTCATTTTGGTGCCCTCTTTCCAGCCATAACAACCAATTCGGTGTAGCGACTATGTACTGAGAGAATAATGGCTAAAACCAAAACTTTCTTATCTTTACACCTAAAAATACGGGACTGGTTCCAGAATGTTAAAGAGCACGAAAATAATGTATTTGGAAAGTTTCATCCACTGTCATAAAGAATTGAAGCTTGTAGGGTCGAATTTACACAAAGCGATACCAGCACCTTAACTCTCACGGTGCTATAGTGGCACACTCCTGTTAACTCCATCTTGAAAAGACCTCACAAGAAAAAGAATTAACCTATTAGGCTACTCCAATATTTAGGATGGGCTACGATAGTTAGGGGGTTAGGGGGGAGGGGTCGGACCTAAAGTTTAGAGGGCAGACCAGGTCCCCTGTTGCTGGGAAGGGTAACATTTTGGCGGGAAGGATGAACCGGGTGCTGTTGTGGTTGCTGTTTATCCGTTTCACTGGCCTGCATTTTGGCTTCCTTTTTGGCCTTCATGCGACGATTTTGGAACCAGATCTTAATCTGTCGCTCATTCAGTCGGGTGGCAAGCGAGAGTTCGATTCGTCGCTTTCGGGTGATGTATCGGCTGGTGTGAAATTCCTTCTCCAATTCCAGGGTCTGGTAGCGGGAATAGGTCTGCCGGCCGCGTTTCTTGCCATCGGGTCCTGAAACGCGAAAGTGACATACAAGTAATAACCAATAAGCAAGAGCAACAAGAACGTCTTTGTTGTTGCTAAGTAATATCTTCGTCATACAGGTTACAAAATGCACTTGTGCGTTGAAAGTTCTACACACTGGATTCGAATTCCGGCTTAAAGCTTATTGCGCAGAAGGATTGTGTATCACTCGGTACTTTTTGATAAAATTCTGTCCCACTCGGTACGGAGTCCCACTCGGTACTTTCCAATTTTTAAACAATAACCGTCCCATTCGGTACTTTTGTGTCCCACTCGGTACTTTTGGGTCCCACTCGGTACTTTGGAATCTCACTCGGTACTTTATTGTCTCACTCAGTTGGTACTTCTGCAGAAATCAATAAATGTTTGTATAGTTAATGTTACAATTTGCTAGAACGAGGCTTGACCATATACATATTCTATTTGATAAATTGTTCAGACACTGATGAAGATAGAACAAATCTTTGTTTGTTTTATTCACAAACTTTTCGTTTTCTGTATATTTAACTTTTTAGCCACAAATTATTTAAAAGTGGGTCTACACAACATTTTGCAGAAATTGCAAATTTTTAAGAAAACGTTTTTAGCAAAAATTAGACTCATTTAAAAATGTAAATGAAAATTCAAGGTTTTTAGATTCAGTTCAAGATTTTTGAATTTGTTTTAAGATTTAATTAATGCTTTGTTTTGAGTGTTAAGTCGCAGTTAATATCACAGACCTTAAACAATTCATGAAAACTATACTTTAAATACTTCTAACTGAATGTCAAAGTACCGAGTGAGAATTGGGGGGTTGCTATAAAGTACCGAGGGACATTTTGTTGGGGACTCTAGGAAGTACCATTAAATGTGCAGTGAGACACAAAAGTACCGAGTGAGACTCAAACGTACCGAGTGAGACTCAAAAAGTACCATGGTAGTGAGAGACAACAGTACCGAGTGGGAATACTTGAGAAAGATTAGAAAAGTACCGAGTGGGACTCGTACCGAGTGAGACTCTACCCGCAGAAGCACCTGTGGCTCAGTTGGTATAGAGTGCCTGCGTGCTAAGCAGGAGACCACTGGTTCGAGTTCCGATAGGTGTCCGATTTTTTCGGGTGCTTGGTGGTGTGCAACTTTCTTTCATTCTTTAATTATGATTTGGTTTTAATTAATTAACTAACAAATTAATCACATAAAGCCTCAGATCATTAAAGCATTTTGAAAAAGGGATGGGGGGTTACTCTAACTATGGCCACTTAGAGTTCTATGTAGTGCTTTGGCTATTCCACAAACATAAGTAGCTACTAAGTTTACTTATTTTTTTATTTTGACACCAAACTTCGTATTAATTTAAATTTTCGGTCTAATAAAAATTTGATCATCATTCTTATTCCAGTTTCATTGTCACTTAAGCACTTTTTGACCAATTCAGCCAATTGAGTTTTCACCAGTATTCTCGAGGTAGATAATAGTCGGTTTACGTTTGACTGCACAAATTTGTAACCGTTTCTATTGAAATGTTCCCCGTAAAAATTTGGGGGACTGGCGTTAGTGGTAGTTAAAGGTGGTTGAGTTAAAGATTATCAAAAGCATTAAAATTTTAATCGCTTTACATCGTTGGCGTGGGTTTTTCTCTCCACCAAAGTTTAGGCCTTTGAAGAAATAAAGAAATTTTATGGGCGTAAAATCGAGCACCCCTGAAAAGTTTTCTGGAAAAGTCTGTTTTCAGTGTGACGGAGGTATTCAAATATTAAATCTTTAACTATACCGACTCGGTAATAATTGTCAAGACGTATAGGCAATTTGTAAAATTTATGTTTCGGCATCTTCAAAGGAAAGCTGAAGTAGTCCAGCTGACGACTACTGACAAAACTTTTACTTCTAAAACTTAATTTTAAGACCTGACAAGACATAGACGGCTCAAAACCCGATTTTATGCGGCGTAAAATTCGATACTTTGACGATTAAAATTCAGGCGTGCTCGCGCTAAACCGATCTTCAAAATGAGCCATAAAATTCCTGGCGCAACGACGAATTTAAGAAATTATGGAGTTGTAAAAGTGTGGACCTGCATGTTTTAAAGGGGCTTATGGTCTACTACAAATTACTAGATAGATAATTAAATTAACATAAAAATCAGTCACTACTATGACAGATTGTGTAGAATTTTGTGCACGTTGTTATTAGATTTGTTTAACTACAGATTTTGTACACTGGTTGTGTATGTAGTTGTATCTTTGTTTTGGAGTTTGGGTTGCAAAGAAGGACTGACCATGTTTTGCAGTGTGGGAGGCGAAATTTGCAGATACCCGAAACTTTCACGAAATTTCGCATTTCCCCCCGTTCTGTCGGAAAATCTCGTAACTAGGAAAGTCAGTTTTCTGTGCTATTTTATGTCAACATTTATATGATATTATTATTATACTATATTTCATTATTATATAAAATCTGTGAATTCGACTCGAGAAATAACAAAAGTTTAAAACTCCAAGCTAACGATTTAACTAAATTCTGTGCTGCGATGCTGACTTTAAGCAAGGTTGAACTCGGCCAGAAAATACAAAATCTTTAGTAATTTATTGGTTCAGATTGAATACAAAGGTTGTAAGGTGAAGGAGATATCTTCAAATTTGAAATATATTTAATTGAAGGACCAAATTTCATTTAGGTTCAAGCAATTTACCTCGCTACTTTTTAAATTTAAAAATAAACTTTTCTTTTGAGTAGCGGAAGCAGTTAGAAAATTAGTTGGAAAGTGATAGAATCTCATCAGATATCAAAATCTTCTATAGAACTTTCGATTTTTTCCGTTTTCGTTTTTTTGCTGGGAGCTTTCGGCCTCAATTTTTTTGGACTGCTTACAACAGACACATTAATTAAGCTAATTTGAGAAAACTTCCCGTCAAATGCTTTCTAGTTGTTCCGTACCTAATTTGATCAAATTATAATCACTAAGTTGCAGTTTATATACTACTACTATTACTACTATTAAATGTATACTTTAAATTATAACATGCACACAAAGGACGGCCTAAATTCTTCCGTTAACTATACCATAGGAAAAACCACCGAAAAAATGTAAAAAAACTGTTTCGAGGTTTTGGGGTTTCAAAATTCATTATTTGGATTCGCATTTGATCTTAAACTATTGAATTATTACTTGAAACCAAACTAAGTTAATGTTTCCAGAAAAGGTAAAGTTATGAGCTCAAATTAAAATCAAATAGAAGGTTGCTTCTACTATTATGCATTATTCAATAGCAGAATTGAGAATTAGATTCTAATCAGCATGACTACAGAAATGGTTTATAGGGTATTTTATTATAGCTGTTTTTGGCAGTAATAATCAAGCTATCAATCACTGAAACAAATTTTATTTAGGATTTTAATTTTGCAGCTGAAACTAGAAAAATAGAAATCTTCATTGTGTAATTTCTGTTTTAAAAATGCAATACTGTAGACAAGCAACCACTGCAAAATGTCTGGAAAATACAATAAATTTTTGGCGTCTGAGAAAATTTTAATAAATGTTAACGAAATTCGTATTCTTTGAAGAAGCGGCCAAAACTTGTTACCCAGAAAGTCAGAATGGTTCCACAACCATAAGAGAAACAAAATACTTTCATGGTCTCTCTGTACAAGGTTGTGGTCTGCGTTAGGATCCTTCGGAGTACTTTCGAAAATAAATTGAATAATTTTTATTAATTTAATTTTTTTGTTACTGCAGCCACATCAACACCTGCAGCACTTGATAAATATACAAATTAACGGAACTAACTAAATTTTAAATTTTTATTCCATAATTTAATGAAATTGGATTCTAGAATTTGAAAAAATCAAAATTTTAATGGACAAAAATGCCGTTATTAATTGCTATAACTATGCAAATCATGCAAGTGAGTCAATCAAATTATTAACAATAATTAATTCCATAATTAAATCTTTACATCAGCACAACCAATTACATATGCAAATTAGCTGTCCAAAAGTGTAACTCACCCGGTCTGCCCAGCCAAGGATTAGCCAGGTGGTGGGGACCGGGATACGGGTAGGCGAAGTAGGAGGAGGAGGCACAGGGTGGATAGGACTGATTAAAGCTATAGGGCTGGGGTGGGATAGCGGCACAGGTGGGATACATGTTGGCCGCCATGGCCGCAGTTGGGGTGTGATAGTTCCAGTAGCTGGTGGGATCTCCTCCCGTGGCCGCAGAGCCACAACTCGGGTCCATGAAATACCCGGTGGGACCCCCAGAGGTCATGGCCGGGGTTCCGCTATGGGATAGCAGGGACTCTTTCTTAGGGTTTAGGAGATCCGGATATTCGGATCCAATTCCCATCCCACCGGAAGTGCTGCCGGAATCTCCGGATTTTAGCAGCAAATCTGGACAAGGGTACATGGGTTTGACGATGCCAGTGGCGTATCCGTTGTCGCCACTGGACGCGGTGGAAGCTGAGATCCCACCTATGGAACTGGAGGATCCAAAACCGGACGTCCCACCGGTATAGATCCCACCATAGTTGTTGCTGTTGTTGTTGTTGTTGTTGCCGCTGCTGCTACTGCTGCTACTACCAGTGCTAATGGCGTCCCCGTTAAGACTAAGATTACCAAGGGTAGAGCAACGACCGGCCAAGTCAGTTAGTCCACACAAAGCGGCAGAATTAGTGGAATAATGTGATAGGCAGCTCATTTTTGTGGGGACATAAAAGTCTATCGGCAAGTGCCAACAAGAAAGGGGTCTTGATACGGACCCTGAAATGGGGGGCGTATCACAAAATACCAATTTGCACAAGCACTGAACAAATAAGTTTACTGCACTTCAAATTGGGTCGTAAAGACGCAACTTTGGACGAATTTTAACGACCAGACAGACCTAAAAATTATCACTGGATAGAGTATACGTATACGATAAAGCTTTTTTCCCGTCGTAGCTACCGTATTCCGTTTGCCGATTTCTGATTGGCTGCTGACTGGGGGACTATAACTCAAACTGCCTAAAAATTAGACATGAAAAATTGATCAACAAATGCATTTTGTAGACAGAAATTTATTTGTCCCCCTTAATGTTTGATACAAAAACCCTCATTTGCTAGGGGAGGGGGGAGATGTAGTGTTGAAAAAAAGACCACAAACAAACACCGTGTTTTTGTCTCGAGATCAAAGGAAAGCCGACACTGAAAAATCGTGTAATGTTGAGAAAAAAATTTGTTTTACAGGTTGCACAAAGGTCCTCAAAAATTTCACTTCCCCCCTGCCCTCAGTGTAAATTTGTGAGGTACTATTTTGTAGCCTACAAGAAGACTGGTAATTTAGGATAATATTAAGGGGCTAGGCTTTGCGTGCTGTAAAATGCCAAGGACTGAAATAATGGGTTTTTCTAGGGCTCGAATCCCATATGCCCATGGTTTGGAGGGGGGGGGTACGGTAAAATTCTGGAGCACTGTAATTATGTTACCAATTTAGGGATCTTGTAATAGACGCTAATTAGTCATAGAAGGGGCCCCGAACGAATTTTCGGTTAGGGATAAAAATTTCCAGTTTTCTCTTTTTGAGTTGGTCGGCTTGGCGTGACTTTCTATGAAACTATACCGTTGGTTGACCATTTTTCCACCCATCCATCAGGAAAAGTTTTAAGCATTTTTTGTTTTTTGTTTTTTTAAATTGAATAGGATAAACATTAAGTTTTACAGTTATAACCGTTTACAAAATATATCATAAGTTTTCTGGTTTATAAAAATTGTTTGCCAAGCTACATAGCTAAAATGTAGATGCTAGAATAATGATGCTAGAATAGAATTGCTGAGATCCGCATTGCTGAAATAGATTGGTACAATCAAGAGTACATAATGCATAAGAGTATGACAAGCTCAGCGTCAGCAGGTATGTATGGACTGCTCAGAGCTTCATATGGAGCTATCGGTACCCTTTCCCAAGAAATCGACCTCCCCTCTTGACCTCCAATTTTTATATGCCAACCTACACATTAGACATGACGAGGCCCAATTTACTTTTTATATGCTTTTGTATTTAACACATACAAAATATGCTGACCTTACTCTTTCATTATCAGCTTTGGTGGCGCTATTTTTAACATATTGCAATGTATGCACTGTTGTTATAGCAATTTGCTAAAAAAATTGAATTTACATTTGAATCAGCCTCTAGTGCGTCATCATCATCATCATCATCATCATCACAAAATTTTAAAGTTCTGAAACAAATCACAAGTTGGGGGAGTTCACGATTTCCCGCAGGTTTTTTCCATAAACTTCTAAAAACTCTAGAGAATCGTTGCAGAGAATAAAAATAAGCTCCAAATTATATTTTCGGTGTCTCCGTGACCGACTAAATTGCCAGTATTTTCTGTGAAACCTCCCTTTTTTATGCTGAGTTGGTAGAGCGCCGGTTAACGGAACTGAAGTTTGTGGGTTCGATTCCAACATGTTTGGTATCTTTTGATATTTTAATACTGTTATTGTCTATAGGTTTTTATCACACAATTTTGTTGTTATTTTACCTAAGCTATGCTTGCTCAAAATTTTTTCCAAATGTCAGGCTAAAAGTATAGGCTACAAATTTTCATATGACAATTTCAAAATTTGATACTTTTCAACTTCAAGTCACAATGTCTTCGAAATGGCATTTTCCTTCGACATTACACGCGTGACGGATTAAATTAGTAGATTTTATGGTTACAATTTTATTGCTCGAATTTGGTAAATTTATGATGATTTTTGTTCTGTGGGCGACTCACTCTTGTTGTGACATCTGCTGTCAAATTTTCGAAAAGAACACGAATAAAAGTTTTACTGCCAATTTTATTGTCAAAGACTGTGACATTTGCGATGTTTCCTTAAATTCGAAAACTTGAGTCAAGGTGTGAATTTAGTGAATCAAACCTACTAGTAAGGGAAGCAGGGAAAGGAAAGAATGATATGCCTGATATGGGAGTTCAGCTGATGGTCCTGTGGTGTAGTGGGTCATAGCACGTCTGTCCCGGTCAGAGGGGCCTTGGTTCGACTCCCGGCTGGGTC
This sequence comes from Trissonchulus latispiculum, assembly GCA_030248195.1. NCBI lineage: Eukaryota > Metazoa > Nematoda > Enoplea > Enoplida > Ironidae > Trissonchulus > Trissonchulus latispiculum. The sequence goes on from JASAND010027870.1 coordinate 50,279, forward strand.
AATTCTTTACTTTCAATTCTGAATGAAAAGCTGAACCTCCCTCTTCTCTTCTCTCTCCTAGGTTTTGTGTACGAGGGTGACTGAGGCCTCCCGTCTCGGGCTTGTCCTTGGTTTCTTCTTTTTGGTCCTCCAGCCTGGTAGAAGCGGTACATACTGACCTGCGTTGACGTAATTTTGATAGTTCCAGCTGCAAGTAGAAGCGCGTAGACGCAGGTCGACGCGGTTCAAAGCTCCTTAATGTACCACAGAGAGATGCAACGCGTTCGCCGCGTTAAGGCGTTCTGTTAAGGCAACGCGTCGGCGTTCTGTACTGTAGCATAACGCCCGCATGGGTATATGTTAAGGTGCATTCATAGCTGTGGCGATGGACATACATAATTTTCAAGGACCGCGACCGCACGCACCCGCAGGACATAGACTGACAGCAATGACCACCGCTTTAGAAGTAAACTTTCAAAGAATTATGTCACTGAAATTGGAAGAAGATTGGGGTTGGCTCAGGTTGGCCCAGGAGAAAGTTTGGGGTCATTGCGGTCACAGAATTGTGTCCACGCGGGCCTGCGGGTGTTCGCGGTTAACCATTCCTGCAGGCAACCCGCAGACAACCAGGGATGGAAACTGGGTCACTTTTTGTGACCCATGACCCACTCGACCCAAACGCAAATGTGACCCAGACCCAAAGCGACCCATAAAATTTTAAAATTTGGTGACCCAGACCCAAATGACCCAAACGTTTTCGTGACCCAGACCTAACTGACCCAAGAATTTTTGCGACCCAAACCCAAATGACCCAATAAAATATCGTTACCCAGACTGACTTTACCTAAACGTGATTGTCCTTTTGTGCAGTAATTTGAAAACACCGTAAATTTCTTAATTTTTGAAAAGAGGCAAGAACAAGTA
>JASAND010027871.1:0-11454 GCA_030248195.1 Trissonchulus latispiculum
TATATATGTCAATCCAAATAATTCACAGTCGACACAGCAAAAACAAGGCTCCAGAAAAAAGCCGCTACACTCAAAGTCTATCACGAGACAACTCTCTTTTCCTTTCTAACGAAAGACTCCTCCTCTTTATATAGATATATTTCATTCGGCGTCTCTCTTTACCCCACCCTTTTCAATCTTTCTTTCGTTCTCCCAGGAAACCTGATCCCCTTTTTCCTGCCGTCTCCCCCACACAGCTTCGTAAAAACGATTACCACCCGCACGCACGTGCGTCATTTCACACCCAAGTTGCCGTCCCCTGGCGTATTTTGCAACAACAAGCGAAAACCAGATATGTTAGCCTTTGCTTTAATTAAACGCCACCGTGACGGCCTTCAAGCCGATAGGCCTACGGTAGCCAAACCTCACTTCGACTGCATTGCTTAGTTTTCATGGTTTGTCACATTTGCCTCGTCTTCAGAAAAACGAGCTCCCGCGAGTCAAAAACCGGGACTCCGGAGCCAAAAGAAATCCCCTGAACATATAAAATTGCGGAACTATCAAAGCCAGATGAAGAGATAAACAGCATACGACACACAAGAACCACATAAACAGTGAGAATACAAAAGCATAACGTTTCACCGTACCGTTGAATCGGACAAACATGCAACTGGAGCAATAAGCTACCAGGTCAGAAAACATACACAGTAACAAAGTTCGAATATAAAACAAGCGACCAATAATGGGTTCTGTACAGCCAGACAATTCAGATGAGGATTACCGGAGTACATCAAAACAGGATAGCATAAGACAAATTTAGCAACAATGATGATAGTAGAAGAATATATATATACAACCGACCAAAAGGTCTATGCTATACACTGTAAGCTGTGAGTAATAAAAATGTCAATCTAATGCTTAAAAACAGTACCAAGAAATAGATCATAGTGTTAGGTAAATGTACGCTTTGTTGGATCTACATCAAAAAAATGGCCCAAATGGAGCCTGTATCACGGGATAGAGTCTGCCACGGCAGTCCATAATATGGGCCACATATACGACAGGATGCTGCCCAAACAGTGCTGGAATGAAGTAACGTGGAAAGTCTGGGTAGGCAATGGCCTGCCAGACGGATTGCTGACCGGCGGCGGCGTCGGAGGCCGACCTGGAGTGTCGGACTGGAATTCCTGCGGCGGTGCGGTGACAGGGACCGAGGGATGAATTGGAGGTACTGTAAAAGGCGTATGGCAGACAGCAGCTCCCGAAGTTGTGGCTGCCGCCGTCGATGGGGCACGGAATCGTGGATACACTGCTGGATGTAATGAGCCTCCAGACATGACGGACCACTCATTTGAGGAACAGCCGGCATTCGAGGAACCGTTGTGCCAGGGTGGGGGGTGGCATTCTCCTGTTGAGGAGCAGCAGCTGGAGCTCCAGGTACACTCTGTAAGCCAGACCCCGGCACGGACAAGGACAAGTTGTCGAGGCAATGAAATGAGTGAGCCTTAGTAACCTTCCAGCTGGAGGCCGCGAGGGTATAGATTTCCCGAGATAACAGCATAAACAGGGTGTGAACAGCTTTCGGCTAGAAAGTTCAGCTCACGTCGGGGTCACCAATTATGAGTTGGCTTCCAACTCAGCTGTTTACCGACGCACTTTATGTACTCAAACCGAGGTGGCTCACAAGCCCATAGATAGACGGATAGCTTTAAAAACCCCTTTATTATTAGCCACTCTCAAAGCAACTAATTAATTGACAATGGATATGAGTAACAGCTAATTAGCAACAGGTGGGTATCAAAACAAACAATGCTCAGCGGTCTCGATACGCAGTACCAAAACCGGTCAGACCAATACACGAAAGGATCGCGCTATATATCTATATATATGTCAATCCAAATAATTCACAGTCGACACAGCAAAAACAAGGCTTCAGAAAAAGCCGCTACACTCAAAGTCTATTAAGAGACAACTCTCTTTTTCTCTCTAACGAAAGACTCCTCCTCTTTATATATATTTCATTCGGCGTCTCTCTTTACCCCAACCTTTTCAATCTTTCTTTCGTTCTCCCAGGAAACCTGATCCCCTTTTTCCTGCCGTCTCCCCCACACAGCTTCGTAAAAACGATTACCACCCGCACGCACGTGCGTCATTTCACACCCAAGTTGCCGTCCCCTGGCGTATTTTGCAACAACAAGCGAAAACCAGATATGTTAGCCTTTGCTTTAATTGAACGCCGCCGTGACGGCCTTCAAGCTGATAGGCCTACGGTAGCCAAGCCTCACTTCGACTGCATTGCCCAGTTTTCATGGTTTGTCGCACAGGGATGGTGTTTAACGCTTCAGGCACAACTTACAAAGCTAACTTGAGCCTAAATGGCTGTCTAAATAGAGGCCTATATTGTTTCAGGATCTATGTGGTATGCTTATCAGGTTTAGGCAACATCGAGTTACACTGGCAGGTGGAATAGCAAAAGCAGTCAAGTGTGACTTCAAGAACACGACCATGATGTAACAAGATCTGATCTCGTTCAGTGAGAATACTGGTAAGAAAAACTGAAACTATTTATGTAAATAAAGTATAAGAAGGATGAGGACCGTTATCTGCTGCCAAAGAATTTTTATATTTTATGTGTTGGATTGGATCTAGTAGGGATATAGGATGTAGCATATTTTATATTTTTTACATCTTCTTTATATGACTGCCACTTTCGACCTGTCTAATGAGATCCCTTCAGAGATGGAAACACTGTAAAAAATTTTCTAGCTGTTATCTACATATTTTTTGATGATCACTGGCGCCATTCAAGAATAATAAATAACTGTTATCAAATATAAAAGAAATCAGTTAGCTATTATTTCGGGATTGAGTGACAAACTAGAAAATTAGATAACAGTTATCTAATATTGATGGCTAATATCACTGTTTTTAATTTGGGCATTAGTACTCCAACGGCAATTGCTAACCCGTACTTATTAAATATTGTTGATAGTGGCATAATTTTTTAGATTTAAAGTAAGTAAAATAGATTAGATAGTAACCAATTTTAACAGTTTTCGGCGTTTTATGATAATAGCGGCAGTAAGCAACATGGGCAGAGGAGGGGTTGCTTGAAACTGCACTCAAAATTGCATCTACACTCAATTTTTACTGATAGTTAAGGAGGCAAAGTTGGATCCGAGTCTAAATTTCAGGCACAACCTGGAGCCAGAACGGGACGGTTTTCCCCAGACCCTAGGTCCGGATTCCGGGAAATACATACTTTAATCAATCTGCAGTGGGCTTTGGTCTAAATGGCACTATTATTATCCGTGTTTGGTGCTCGCATCAAAAGGTGGTGCAGCAAAAGCATCAGGAACAAAGCGATACTTTGCTTAACTTCATGACGCTACTTTTGTTTTCCAATGTTTGCTTTGGATGATGTTAGTAGAACTAAAGATGAAAGCCAACTATGAGGGGGGATGACAGATTTTTAAAGTTCAATACTGTAAAAGCTGGTTCGCCTTTTATCGCCTAATAATACTGGTTTGATGGAAAGAATGTAAGAATTCCACAACGTAGCGTCCCGTAGAGCCATTTCAAGTTGATGTTGATGGGTCAAAACTCAAAACTCAGCATACCATGCAGAGAAACCTTTTTCGTCCTGATCGTCGTGTACAAGGTACAGTACCTAAATTTTGCAAAAATAATCTTCAAATATAGTGCTTTGTCATACCACCGTGTAAAAGAATCCTAAAATGAGTTATAAGTTTTTGCGGCATGCGAGGAATGCGAAAAAATTGGACATTATAGGTACGCACTGCATACGAATGGACGGTAAAGTTTATGGACTGTGGTTAACCAAATGAGTCCCGATTTCCTCCACCTAATGCACCTAGTACTGTCTCAACTTGTGCGAAAAATACACAATTTCGTTAATATTTGCGTTCATAAAGCTACATTATATTCAGGATGATAGGTATAGAATTTGGGCGTGTCAATTACGCACAAGTATTGTACTTTGGCAGAATCGTTTGACATTTTGCGTTACAACTACAACTTTAAAAGCAATTCGTTTTACTAAGACGTGCGGGAAGTATAATAGCTTGCTGAGCCTCGCTTCAGGTTTTACAAATGCTAGACTGCTTTCTTGAACTATGAATGCCGGTTGCTCCAAAAATTTTAATCGTGACCTCATGGCTTCAGCCGCGATTAGTCACGCGTAGACTTGCATTGACACGCAAATATATGCGCCTGTTTGCGTGTGTGAGTGCAAATTCCCTACAATAGATGTCAAGCCGCTAAAACGGCGGCGACGTGCGTCTACGCAAATCGACGAGTGTCCTTGTGCATTCACGACTATGAAGGCACCATTAGACAGCTGTTAGCGTATTTTGAACTAAAGTAGTATCGTATCAAAAGGATTTCATTACAGAGTCGATAAGTCGCAAGGCGCAAGGAGACGTATCGATTTTTGTCAAAATTTCAAATTTAGACCTGTCATTGCTGAAGAAGGAAGCAACGCTCGACAGCCGGAATTAGTTAGTATTTAGAACTAGTAACAGTGACAACATGGCAAGTAACATTGATGTGATGCAAACAGTAACACCTGATTAAAACATGTTGATCCTGTTAAATAGCTGTGTTTTGAGTAAACTCCGAAAGGATAAAAATCAGCGCAATAAACTAATCTCAACGTAACGGGCGTGGCTCAGTGGCAGAACGTTTTGTTCAAGATCCAAAGCTCGGTGGTTCAATCCACGCCCTAGACACTTTTCTTCACATCTTTCAAACCTGATTTCAAGCTTTCATTGTTAAATATCAGCAACCCAGAAAGGTTGAAATCAACGTAATAATCTAGTCTCCTTGTCCGGGGATGTGGCGAAAGTGGTAGAGCGTTCTACTCTTAAACCAAAGCTCGGCGGTTCGATCCCCGCCCTGGACACTTTTCTTCACATCTTTCAGATCCTGATTTCAACTTTCACATTTGGCGACCTTGCCGTGTCATTACCGCTCTGAGGAGATGAAGTCGTTTGTGATACCTGGGAATTGTGGAATTGCAGGTCCTTGAGATAATTGGTTCGGTATATGGTGGTCCTCGTGGTGCTAAGGGTTAATGTGATGGTTATTGGTTCTTGTGTGATTTGATATAGGCTCCCGGCTTTGAAGAAGAAAGATAATGTGGCCTCGGGTTAGGAGGCAGCCGGGGAGTCGCCCTTAGACCACATGGTACTTGGATTTGAGGACCCGACCTGCAATTCCTGGAAATTCGAGGCCGAATTTCAATTAGCAAGGGGAGTATGTTAAATATCAGCAACCCAGAAAGGTTGAAATCAGCGTAATAATCTAGTCTCCTTGTCCGGGGATGTTGCGAAAGTGGTAGAGCGGTCTACTCTTAAACCAAAGCTCGGCGGTTCGATCCCCGCCCTGGACACTTTTCTTCACATCTTTCAGATCCTGATTTCAACCTTTCACACATTGCCCCATCTTCTGTTTGAACAGTTTAAAGCATATATATTCCATTTTGTCGCTCAAATCAGGTAAACTTGTCCACGAACTTTCTTCAAAATACAATTTGAAACTTTTGTACCCATCAGTTCTGTGAGACAATCCCTAAAATCAGGCTAATATTAACAATTTGCTGCATTTTTCGAACTTTACTAATATACACAATAGCTGCATCAATCGATAGCTTTTTCAATTCTAAGAAACGACTCTTCTCACCACAAACTCCAATTTGATTGTTACATTGTTGGCTATAATCTAAAGTTCCCGTTTTGGTCCGCTTTAAATAGAAAGTGAAAACTTTGAATAGCTACAAGTTTTTATGCCAGGCCGAAATCATCTAAAATTTTAACTGCTTGCGTTGTTTTTGGATGGCTGGGAAGTGAATTACACTTGGGATAGCTGTGAATTTGTTCTCGAACCCCCATTGTATATCTATTCTTTTCCGTGTAGTCTAGTCTCCCACCCCGTCGCCTGTCTTATTCTACTTATTTTACTTTTGGTTGCCAGTACTCTGTGAAAGTTTTTTGTTTAATTTCTCACTGACTTTCTTAACCGGTCGGGTGCCAGTTAGCGACGTTGGGCTGTTCGCTGCATTAGTATACCACAAGAATTCGAAGTATGCAGATTCTCCCTATGCCAATTCGCTTTATGAGAACGGCAGATATAAGGATTTTGGCGCATAAGCGAATCGAGATGAACCACCTATAACAACTATTGGAAAGTTCGAAAGAGGACGAAGAGGATCTAAGCTGAACCGTGCCGAGCTGTCAAGTGGAAGATCCGAATCGAATCATACCGAATTAGGAAGAATGCAATACTGGAAATTTCAATTCAATCGAATCCTGCTGCCATAGTTCCAAACAATGCTAAACGTAGAATCCAGTGGAGAATAGACTCTGGGCATAACATTTCTGTGTGGGTGCCCGCCACAATTGGTATCGTAGCATCAAACCATCGCAATTTCAATCATAACTGCGCTGGATCTTATTTACTGCTCCAGATTTCGTTTAAATTTATAATGAAGGCTTATCTTTTCCAGGCTCCGCAGCTTTTTAGTAATTCTAATGAAATATCTTGCAACATGGTCAAATGAGTTATTTTATCAATAGTAGCCTAAACTTATAAGTAATATTTTGTGAATATACATTGCGAACTATAGGATTAAATTCTATATTTATCGATTTACGTTTCAAAATAGTTCATCTGTTGTAATGATTTATGCACGCTTAAGTTTATTCAAAGCTACCTCACTTTAAAACAATCCAAAGACATTATTTGTGGAAGCGAGCCCTCGAACTTTGAACTTGTAGCAGAACGGTGACATATCCAAAATCCAGTGCAATCGGCAAAATGTGGACTTGACCTTGTATGTCTACGAATCCAGGCACCCTATTTTCTTAGGAGCCGACCAGGAAATACCAAGCTCATCCTCATCTATAGTGGACAGCTTCTGAGGTCTCTTTCTCAGATCTGTATGTTTGTCTTCCCACATCTTGACTCAAATAGATAAAAGGAAAATAACGCACTGCAGCAAGGATTTTGCAATATGGAATTCATAAACAGACAATTATCAAAAGGGCTTAGTCCACCCACACAGATATTAAGATGTTAACATATGGTACTTGCTTTATTGGTGTTTTTAGAACCATTTTAATGAACTGAAAAATTGCATTATATCAGCAAAAGGGGTTTTGTGTTTCAGGTATACAGAGGCTTCTCTGAAAATTGCATTCTTGGTGTCTGACTTCTGTAACCTTCGAGTTCAAATATCAGTATTCGTGTATGATTTAGAAGCATTGATTTTGGCACGAATAGTGTTCGATAGGGTCCTTTCAGAGGCCAATACCGACCCAGATTATGTCCATTTATAAGCAGCTGAAAACAAGACAACACCGGACGTAAATAAAATTAAATGTTATAACATTTCTAAACATTTTCAATATAGTAACTCGTTATTTTAATTCCGATATGATGGATAAATTAGTAACCTTGGAATAAAACCAAAGTGGAAATGTAGTGGAAAGCTGTTAAATATCATGATTGACGCCTGTAGTTTTCCTTTCCTTTTTAGTAGTCATGATGTTGAGTCGACCAATCTTCCCGTGGATGACGACTATACTGCATGGCAATCCAAAACGTTATTATGCTTTGACTACTAGGTAGCCTAACGATTTTGAGTCTTTAGTGGCTTCAAAATTGTTTTGAACATACCTGTCCTTTCGACCAATTTGACGCATCGAAAAAGGTATCCTCAATGTTATCCAAGCTAATCACATTCATGTACAACGAAGGCAAAATCTGGGTAGATTGGTCATGCTTTATCTTTCCTTTCAATCTAAAGAGACACTGAGCGCTATGTCTTTGTGCTGATAACTCTAATCACTAATCTAATCTAATCTAATCTCTAATCTAATCTCTAATCTCTAATCACTCAGCCCACTAGAAAGCCACTGAGCACCAGAGATAAATCGGGGTCACCGGGTCGCCAAGTCAGGAGGCCCGGTCTAGACCAGGCATGTGTAGAAGGGGAAGTTTTCTCGGGGGGGGGGGAAGTAAGGGTGTAAAACAGAAGCCGAAGCCCGCCGAAAAACCGAATTTTTGTGGTATTTTGGCCAAGAACACCGGGAAAAATGGATTTTTGGACGGGTGAGGAACTCCTCTGAGTAGTGTTGTTCTCCTGCCCAATTTTTCGTGGGTCGGCTTTTGTACTGGCCCTCACCGGCCTGCCGGCCGGCCGGTGCCACTTTTCACCAGCTATTTAAAATAAAAATAAGAATATAGGACAATGACAGGTTCAAAGGCAGATTGTAACAAGTTTAAGGCAATATGCCGCAGAAACTGTTAAACCGGCCGGCCTCTATCTAGTCGGCCGGTCTGTCACCGGCTGGCCGGCCTGTATTTGACCTGCCGGCCTTTTCCGGCCGGACGGCCCACTCTGGACCTGGGCCGGCCGGACACCGGTCTAGTCAAGACAGGTGCACAGCACTACCTCTGAGTTCCTAGAAGGGAGAAATCCCACAATTCCCCAAGGAGCGCATGTACCTGGTTATTGAAAGATACCATAAATCCAAATACAAATAGCATAGGAGATACTTGACCATTTGGCCGACTTTACTCAAAAGTTGGCAATATAACACTAATACGACTAATTACCTAATGGTTGCAATTATGTAGAACTCACCACTTTAAGCTTAGGATTCTAATTCAACGCACCTCTTACTATGATGATTTGCAAAAGAAATTAATAGGTTTAGGGGTGAATTATAGCTAGTAATGACAAGCTTTTAACTTTATATTGGATTAGCTTAAATGTAAACCTTAAAGTAACAAGCAAAAGTTTTGCAAACAGAAGAAAATTTAGTCCAATTGGTTATGCCCTACCTCTGCAAGTTCTTAGCTGCCTTGAGATTGAAAATGTTCTGCAAATGCAGTGGATAAAATAGCCAGTCCTCCAAGACAGTGCCATCCAAAGTAACATTACCAACAAGACCTTTTGAATCATTGATAAAGGTCCCATAACAAATGCGTCCTTGATTCTCAACCAACACATGTAGGACATCGCCGGCCTTGAAGTTATACTGAATTTCGTACGGTCCAGGACGTTGCAGAACTCCGACAACTTTTGCATTATTGCGAATAACGTAGGCTCTATCATGTACTCCAGCAAAAGTCAGCTTTTGTCCGGTATTACGCAGTTTAGTTACATAAATAGCGTAACCAAATGGATGGTAGTTTGCTTCAAAAGTCAAAGGATACCTTGATAAATTGTAGCCTACAAAAGCAACATAGTTAATGTTAATGTATATGATAATATCATATTATATTATAATATATATTATATATTAGGAGTGCTATCCGGGCGCCCAATTCATGCGTCACCCCCTCCAGTGTATTTAATGAAACTTGCCTATCATAGCTGTCAAGACAACTACTACTAACATTCACACGCCTATACTAGGCATACAGACGTTCACACGCCTGTACAAGGCATACAGACGTTCACACGCCTGTAGTAGGCACACAAATCTTCACACGCCTGTACTAATCGAGACTGCCTGTAAGCATTTACATTTGCTGTATAGACAAGCCTGTATACCCTTTTACACTATTTCCTCTGTTCACTGATTTCCAGTGGGCTTCTTTTTTGTAAAAATGTCAGGCTTCGGACAGGACATGTATCTATAACATGCCTGTACTGTTCTTATGTATAGATTGTCAGGTTCGTACAGGACATGTATCTATAGCATGCCTGTCTTGAAGTCTAGCCTTTCTTTTGTATAAGCCCCCTGTTCACTGATTTCTAGTGGGCTTCTTTTTTGTAAAAATGTCAGGCTTCGGACAGGACATGTATTTATAGCATGCCTGTCCTGTTCTTATGTATAGATTGTCAGGTTCGAACAGGACATGTATCTATAGCATGCCTGTCTAGCAGGCAAGCCTGTCTTCATTTGCATAAGCGCCCTGTGCACTGATTTACAGTTGGCTCAGCATTATTGCTCAAGCTGTGTAGGTGTGAAAGAAACAAAGCAATAAGCTAAATTGTCGAAAATAAGACTAAATAATTAACTAATTACGTCGAAAACTTAACAAAAAAACTCAAGGAGGGAAAATAAAGCACAAGATCCCACGCAGCACTTGCAAACTTAGCATTCATTCATAGGCCTCTTTTTGCACCCTGATTTCATAGCCTGAATGGCCGAGTGGTTAGAAGGGCGGACTCTTAAGTCGCAAGTGTGGGTTCGAATCCTACTTCCGGTTAATTTTTTTTCAAAAAGTTTGAGGTAGCTTAGCTAGCTAGTAACTTTTTAGGTGAGTCGAAAAGTTCTACGTTAGCCAAAATCAACTGGTATTCATTAGCAATAGTATACCCTGTTTCCGTTCTGTACAGAAAAGCCTGCCTGTTTTCATTTTGCATAAGTCAGTTGTCCAGAACAGGACATGTATCTATAGCATGCCTGTCTTGGAGTCAAGCCTGTCTTTATTTGCATAACCGCCCTGTTCACTGGTTTTCAGTGGGCTCCATTTTTGTAAAAATGTCAGGCTTCGGACAGGACATGTATCTATAGTATGCCTGTCTATGTTCTGATGAATACGTTGTCAGGTTGAAACAGGACATGTATTATTTCAGCTGCAGTATAAGTATACCGTCATCCTGATCTCTACAGAAAAGTGTACCTGTTGTTCTTACGTTTAGGTTGTCATGGTTGATAATGTATAATCCCTACTTTTGAAGAAGAGGAGATGTATTAGTTAAGTTTTTGAGTAGTTGACAGGGAGCGGGGAAGATAAGTATTTACTTATGTCTGTCTCATTCTTCGATTCATCTTGTTAGTTGTTAAAAACGGACTGTAGAGGTTATGATATGTACCTTTCATTCATATTGCCATTATCTTAATTTTTGAAATAGTTTAAAGTAAAGTTGACTTACATCTATCGCATTTTAAAACATAATTCTTCACATAGTTTTACTTCTACAACATACTAAATTTTAAACAGAACAAACAGATCTCACTTCAATCGTTAATAACCCATAAAATAACAAAACGAGTAACAAAGTTATTTTTCTGGGACGAATTCTTTTTTTCTTTCTTTCAAGCAGTTCCCAGGGATGCACTGAAAATAGAACGGCTAAACGGCAAAACGTAGTATAAGTATAGTACAAGCTTATTTCGCTAAATTATTTTTGAGAAAACCCCTTTTCCAGTTACAATATGTGACAGAGTTTTCATTTCTCGCTTAATACGGAAAAGATTGAATATGTAAATTAGTTTACATATAGTTGTAGTGTGTGTACGGATTACTGACAGCAAATCTAGTTCCAAATTAGCCTTTTATACATCCAACTCGTTAACTCAAAACATATGATTAAAGTACGTGACGTGAAATATCTGTAAAATTTTTAATTTTTAAGAACAAATTTTGTTACCAATAACCAGCGGGGTTTCCACGATCCTGTTTCCCCCCTCCCCCTCTCCGGTTGTCCTTCCG
>JASAND010027873.1:0-10401 GCA_030248195.1 Trissonchulus latispiculum
AAGCAGAACGCGCAGTGGTAGTTGACTATATTAAAACAGGTGATAATATAATGTGGTAGAACAAAACTCAGAGTCTAACTTAGATTTGATATTTTTGTATATTTAATATATTAGCTTCAAGCAGTCAGTTGTTTCTTCATTTCTTTACATCCTCCCGCCACAGTTCTGAGTCCACCCCATAGTCCTGAGTATATGGTTTCCCAGGGCCTGTAGGGAAAGCATCGGTAGGGGTAGCCGTGGGAGGAGATAGGGATAATTCCAAGGGTACTAAGTCTTTGACACCCCGACGGGAACAGTAACCGTTTGGGAAGACCACCTTCACAAAACGAATTGTCCCGTCCTCGGATGGTAAAAGTTCAACAATCCGTACCAGATTCCACGTTACCCTAGGGGAAGGTTCCTTCAACATAGCAACCTGTCCAACCACCGGCGCCCGGTCAACTTCCCCTTTTTGGGCCCGGAAATGACTTTTCTGAGCCTCCCTGAGCTCATGTAGGTATGGTCCTTGCCAGACTTTCCAGAACTGATCAAGCTTTCTTTCTTTTTCTTTGTACATTTTCTTTATCGTGCTCCTCGTCAGTTCAGGAGGAACGTAATCGGGGTCGTCGGCAAGCTCTTTATCTTCAGGTGGTAGGGACAGACAGGAGTAGGGGGCTATGAAGTTAGCTGGAGTGATCATTTGACCGTACTCGAAGTCAGCTTCTGGCGCTATCAGCGGTCTTGAATTGAGGGTGCCTTCGATCTCTGTGACGAGAGTAACGAAAGCCTCACTTGTCATGGTAGATCTCCAAAGGCATTTCTTTAGGGCTCTTTTTACCAGACCTACCAAGCGTTCGTAGAACCCTCCAACCCACGGGGACCTTTCTGGAATGGTTTGCCAAATGATTTCATGCTCAGCAAACAGTTTAGTCAGGCGAGCATTCAGATCCTTGCTATCCATGCTGTCTTCCCAGATACTGTTGAATATCTTTGACGCCTTTGAAAACTGGGTAGCATTATCGCTAAGTATGTACCGTGGTACACCTCTACGGGCGATAAATCTTTGAATAGCATGAACTGCAGACTCTGCACTGCAGTCTTTCACTACTTCTAGATGGATTGCTCTCGTAGAGAAGCAGGTGAACAAGGCAATCCAAACTTTTGAAGAGTCTCCCGAACGTTCTTTCACATAAAGAGGACCCATATAGTCCATTCCAGTATTTGTGAAGGCAGCTTGTTTGGAGAGCCTTTCTTCAGGAATTTGCCCCGTTTTAGGAGGACGGAAAGTTGACCCCTCTGATTTTCTTCAAATTCGGCAGCTTCTAACGACATTCTTCACCCGTGAAATACCCTGGGGTATCCAATAGCGTTTTCTTACTTCCACCAAGGTGTGTCTTCCTCCAAAACGTTTGACAGCATTGTGAGCATCTTCAATTACCAGACTTGTGAACTTATGCAATCTTGGTAGAAGTACAGGAAACTTCGTCTCAACAGCAACTGGGGCATTTGCGAGACGTCCACCACAACGAAGAATGCCGTCGTCCAAAAACAAATCCAGTTGTCTAGCGAGCTTTGTCGGTTTCTTTTCTTCTCTGAAGACTTGAATTTTGTTGTGGAAGGCAGTCTTTTGAATACTGATTACCCACAGCTTGCTTGCTGCCTTCATCTCGTTTCCTCCCGGAACAAGCGAAGACGGAACCTTCTGATCTTTTAATCCTTGGATGAATCTTGTACAGTAAGCCGTTACTCGAAGAAGCTTTTTGAGAGTCGAGAATCTATGAATGTCAATTCCGTACGGTGGCGTTTCCGAGACATCCACATCTACACTGAGTTCATGAGCAACTTCGGTACCTATTGGCGGAGACGGATCGGAAGTATCGTCCTTGGGATTGGGCCAGTACGCCCAGGACGAGGGATCCGTGCCAATAAAGGATGGCCCATGAAACCAGTGTGATGATAACAGCATTTCGCCTGATGTACCTCTTGAAGCGAGATCAGCAGGATTTTCCTTGGACTCTATATAGCCAAACTTGATGTCGCCTTCTCCTTTTATCTCTGACACTCTTCGTTGTACGTATGGGTCAAGACCTTTTGTTGAATGAATCCAGTGCAAAACAATTTGAGAATCAGTCCAGAGAGACAATCCCTGAACTGGCATGCGGATGTGCTTGGCTGTAAAGCGCAGTAACCGTGCCCCAGTTAAGGCTCCAAGCAATTCTAAGCGAGGTATTGTCATCTGCGGTCGGATAGGGGAAACCCTTGTTTTTCCGAAAATGATGTGGCATCGCTCACCATGAAGCAAGTAGACAACGCAGGCATATGCCACGTTTCTGGCGTCAGTACAGCACACCAGATAAATCAGTGCCTTGTCTTTTCCATTCAACACATATCTCGGCATCTGAATCTTTGCACTTGCCATCATGTCGGCCTCGATTTTTCGCCACTCTTTAACTTTTTGACCGGGTAATTCGTCATCCCAATCAAAGCCTTCCTTCCATAATTGTTGCAGCATGATTTTTCCTTTAACAGTGATTGGTGCTAGAAATCCCAAAGGGTCAAAGACCTTGGCGACTTGATGTAGTATGGTTCTCTTGGTGACCAAACTTCCCATCGGGCTCTGCTTGTACTTGAGTTGTATCATGTCCGTTGTTGTATTCCACTGGATTCCCAAAACCTTGACGCATTCGTCTTTCACCATGTCAGATTTGGCAAATTGTTCTGACAATGGTTTGTCGTTGGTTGACCATTCGCGGAGATTCATTGATGCCTTTCTGAATAAATTCTTCGCTTGTCTGTAAAGTTTCACTGCTTCTTCGCCATCCGCAGCGCCAATGAATACATTGTCCATGTATATATTTCCTTTGATTTTCTCCGCAACGTCGCAGGGGTTGAGGTCCAAATGAAAGTCAATAGTGGCACCCAATAGAAACGGAGACGCCACTATTCCGAACGGTATTCTTGTGAACCGGTAATGCTGGATGTTTTCTTGGGCCGTTCGCTTCTCAGGCTCCTTTAGCCACAGAAATCGGGTGCTTTCTCGATCTCTCTTCTGCAGCCCAACTTGTAGAAAAGCCTTTTCGATGTCTGAAGTCATCGCGATCGGATGTAAGCGAAATCGTAGTAGTAGGCCACCCAGATCTTCTAGATAGTTCGCGCCAGTGTGAATGAGGTCGTTCAGACAATTCCCACCCTTGGTAGACGCAGACGCATCGTATACAATTCTTACTTTCGTGGTAGTTCTGTCTTTCTTGATGTGTGGGAAGTGAGCGATGTAGTGAACCAACCCTTCTGGCGTAGCCTTGTCATCGATAGGTTCAATTACATTTTTGGCCAGTTGATCCATGATGATCCCATTGTAAGTGTCAAAATTGCCCAGTTCATCAGGATTAGCAAGCAGTGTGTCCAGTGTTCTCTGAAGACGGAATTTAGCCATGCGGTAGTTAGTGCCGATTTCAGGATTAGCCACCTTCCAAGGCCATTGAACGAAGTATCTATCTTCTTCGATGACAGTGGTTTCCCTGAAATTCTTGATGAGTTGATTGCCCAAGGATTCTTTGTTCTCCGTACTTTCACCTTCTTTAATTCCTAGTGTATCAAGCTTCCATAAGTCGGCAATATCTACACTAGTGCTGCACAAAAATGTGGTAACTGTCGTAGGCACCAGAGGCTTCTGCGTCATTGTATTGCCGGCCAATATTGATCCCAATGGAGTTTGATGCAGAACCAAGGCGCCTTCCAACTGAATTGAATTGGATATCTTTGGACCCAAGATCATGTTCCAATAATCCATGCCTAACAGTATGTCGATTTTCATGTGCTGGACCTTCTTAGGAGGAGCATTTTTCGGCTTAAACCTCTATGTAAAGCTACCATGTAAAGCAGAACGCGCAGTAGTAGTTGACTATATTAAAACAGGTGATAATATAATGTGGTAGAACAAAACTCAGAGTCTAACTTAGATTTGATATTTTTGTATATTTAATATATTAGCTTCAAGTAGTCAGTTGTTTCTTCATTTCTTTACAAACTCTGCCTCCGCTGGTCGTCAACTTACGGCCCGCGACAATGTCTTGAGTAGATACAGCAAGACTACATAATAACTTAATAATAACTTAATAATAACTAAGAGTGTTACTCGCTGTTGTCACACTCTTAGTAGTGTACTCTTGATTATTTATGTGCTGTTTGCGCTTTGAGGAAACTGAAAGGAAAAAAAGAGGAAAGTATAAGCAATCGTAAGAGATGTAGCTTAAATTTTAAAATTCGTTGCTGCTAAATTAGCTGCTTACACATTTGCTGCTAAATAATATGCAATTTAAAACAAACGAAATAGGAAGTTGTTGAAAACCAGAGGTTACCCACAACTTGAACGTAACCCCAAAATGAACAAAATTGTATATATAATAAACTTTTGTATAATTTTTAGAAGAAATTTATTAATTTAGTGGGGACTTAAAATTCTCTAAAATTAAACTGACCATTGAGATTAGTAATTCCCAATCAGTCGAATAAATGGGAACCAGAGAGAGAGAGTTTCACTTCTTGATGATAATTTCTGTAAAATTGTAAAAAAATTGCATTTTAAAATCTGAAATTTAAATTTTTGCATCCACACAACCCTTCTCAGCCTCCTAACATCTAAGTCCGAAAGCAGAAAAAATTGGCAGTAGCCCTCACGCCAGGGGTTAGTTTATACTTGGGTATACAGCCGACCGGCCGGTCTCTCGGCTTTCCTGCCTAGCCGACCTGTATCTTGATCTGTGCAAACCTCCATACCGATTTAACGTAGCCAGCTACTGATTAATTTTGTTTTTATAGTTTTAGGAGCGCGTACCCGGTGAAAAAGCAATTTGTTAATACTGAAATTCGAAGTTCAACTATCCAAGTTAAAATAAGGATGCTACGGAACGATTCGGTGGGGCTGTCGTCCAGGAAAATGTACATCTTCTTGATTTTCCCTCTTTCTATCCGAAATCTTTCCGGGTCGCTATCCGATTTTGCTTACTTACTGCAGCTTTGCTTACTTCTGTTTCGGTTCCTAACCTTTTTGAGGGAGTCTTTTGGTTTTCCACCAACTTTCTCACTGTTTATCTTCAGGATGACCCATTTTAATTGGCTTACACGATATTTGCTTCCTTGTATGCATTTCAGCCAGAGTATACAGTATACACACATACTGCGAAGTCCAAATCCTAAGGACCTTGTGAGTTGTGACTGAAAACCTGGTGTTGTCGGTGTGTTAACCCGTTTGCACCAACATCAAGATTATCTCTAGCTTAAGCTAGAGATAATCTTCAAGTTCAAGATTGACTTAGCTGTAGCTTATCTCTAATTCTGAGTTAGAGATTATTTTCTACACCAACCAAAATTAGTTCGAGATTATCCAATCTACAGCTTAAGCTCGAGATTATCTCGAGTTAAGGATTAACCAATCAAACTGTATTTATGTGTCATGTGATGAACAGTTTCGCCAATCAAATTGGAACATTTCGTCTGTTTTATAGCATGACAGTTTGAAATTTGAAGGCTATCTGTCGATGATAAAATATTTACTTGGGCGGCATCAGCCGGGCCTATGCGCTTGACTACATGTATATAGTATTATTCAGTTTGAGCATGTTTAGTAGTGCCGACCCGTCATATCACGGGTTGTACCCAACGTTGTAGATATGCTGCCATATCTTGTTGGCACTATGCAACGACTCAGTACTGTTACATGGCATTGTGCAAACTTTGTTCTTTATTTTGGGATGGTGACCCGTCATATGACGGACTCTGGCCATCAGCAACGTACCCCAGCCCGTCATATGACGGGCACGTCTACGGGTCATTAGATATAGTGCGTTGTCGTCAGAACACTTCTGTTGTCACGTGGACGAGATATTAAAGTCGTATCTCAAAAAACGTGTGGTTGGCATATGGCGAGCTCCTTGTTTTTTTATGTACCTTGGCACTGAAAGGGTTAATTAAAAAGATAAGGATTGTTTGTAAATTCAAATACAAATTGATTTAGATTTCAACGTTGCCCGTTTGCACCAACATAAAGCTTATCACTAGCTTAAGCTAGAGATAATCTTCAAGTTCAAGATTGAATTAGCTGTAGCTTATCTCTAAGTCTGAGTTAGAGATTATCTGCTGCACCAACCAAAATTAGCTCGAGATTATCAGATCTACAGCTTAAGCTCGAGATTATCTCGAGTTAAGGATTAACCAATCAAATTCTGTTTTCGTGTCATGTGATGAACAGTTTCACCAATCAAGATAAAACTTTTCGGTTGTTTTAAAACGTGACAATTTCAAATTGGAAGGTATCTGCCAACTACAAAATCGCATTAAATTGGGCGGCATCAGCCAAGAATATATTGGGCTTGATCATTTTATCCAGTTTTAGCATTTTAAATAAGGATTTTTTGGAAAATCAAACACAAAGATATTTGATTAATGTAAAAACATTTATTTATTTACGTATATGTATAAAATTAAAATATTTTTGAATATTATTAGTTTAATTAACCATTGTGTACTGTTTAATTTACCATTGTAAAAGTATCTTTGTCAAGTGTGCTTATGATGTTTATAAAATGTTCAAAACTTGTCAAAATAGAACAAAATGCTCATCAACGGCTCAAATTCAGGCATCTTAATGGAAACCTCGAGATTATCCTGAATTAATTCTACTCGGGGATAGAATTGAAATTTCAGTAGTTGGAGATTATCTCGAGCTCACGATTATCTCTAGTTTTAGTTGGTGCAATGCTCCGTGGAGATAATCTCCAGTTAATCTTGAGTTAATCTCGAGATAATCTGAAGCTCGAGATTATCTGTTTTGGTGCAATCCAGTGTCGGTCTACTATTGATTCATCCGATTTCACTGTAGTAAGAAAATTCCACAAAAATCTCATCTCCATTTACATTTATTTCTACACTGCCAGCTAGTTTGCACTTTGTAGTGTTGGGATTGGCCGAAATTTTCCTTGGTTGGCTTGGCTTGGCTTGGCCGGAGTTTGAAGTTGGCCGGCCAACTGGCCGTTGGCCGTTGGCCGGCCATTGGCCGTTGGCCGGCCAACGGCCAATGGCCAACGGCCAATTGGCTGGCCGTTGGCCTTTGGCCCAGGGCCGGCCATGGGCGGTTGGCCGGCCAACGGCCATTGGCCAACGGCCAACTGGTTGGCCGTTGGCCGGTCGTTGGCCGTTGGCTGTTTCTTGGCCGTAAGCTATTGGCCGTTCTTTAGTCAACGTTAGCGAGCTGGAATTTACTATTTTTATTCGTGTACCGTGCTTAATTAGGCGTCAACTTTATTTCAATAGTACAATTTACAATTTATTTCAATAGTACAATTTACAATTTACAATATTTGTAAAATAGTTTTTCCAAACATTTAGCTCCAACCCGCGATACCTAACTCTGTTTTAATTTTGCTGGAGGACCGCAATAAAGTGATGAGACGTTCACCGCCAGACAAATTTAAAAACTAAGTTGTTAGCACACTTAAAATTTGCATGCAATTAGCAAATTTAATTGTAAAATAACGCTAATAACGATAAAAATTCTCAATATCTAAGTGAAAATCTGTAGTACAGTATCTAATGTAACGTTTATACAGCAACATGTTTACGATATTATGCAGCAAAATTAAATTTTTCAACACAGTTAAAGCACAAGATCAGTAAATTTGAGCTTGTCCAGCACTCGGCCTTGGGCCAGCCACCGCCCAACGGCCAGCCATTGGGCGGTGGGCCGGCCAACGGCCAACGGCCAGCCAATTGGCCGTTGGCCATTGGCCGTTGGCCGGCCAACGGCCAATGGCCGGCCAAGCCAACTGGCCGAGTTGTTCTCGGCCAACGGCCCATGGCGTGGCCCGCCAATGGCCGGCCATTGGCCAGCCATTGGCCGCACCGGCCAATGCACAACACTAGCACTTTGCCTGTAGTTTACATTAAAACAATAGCCATAACAGCCATAATAGCCATGATCGACAGAAATACATAGCATGCCAAAAAATTTACCTTCACTCGTTTTAAAAAATGTTGTACGATTGCAGCTTAGCACCACCATAACGCTTTCCCGCTCAGCATGTACAAACAGGTAACGGGGTGGAAATGGACGGGTTCAGATCTGGCCCGTTTCATAACATCGTTCTCAAATGCTCGCTCGAGTCTGGTAGCTAAACTACACTTGGAGTTTCTCAGGGCCTATTTCTTTAAAGATTAAAATGGTTGCATTAAACGGATTAAAAATCAGCCGAATTAAAATTTTAATTTCTATTTCTTTAATGCAGGATTAAACTGATTAAAAGGATTAAAAATAACTAGTTTAATCCGAGTATTTTTAATCCGCGGATTAAGCGAGTTGATCTTAATCCATTTAATCCGCCATTAAAGAAACAGCGAATAAAAATTTTAATCCGCCAACTTTTAATCCGTTTAATCTCCGTAGCTGCACGAGGATTAAAAGTTAGTTGAAAATGCAGGCGGCGGATTAAACTGATTAAAATTAATCTTTAAAGAAACAGCGATTAAGTAGGTCGGATTAAAATTAACTCGTTGATTTTCTAATCCGAAGTTTGAATAAAGAAACAGGATTAGATTAAAATTTTAATCCTAGGTGCATTAAAGAAATAGGATTAAATTTAGTCCGTTTAACTCGTTTAACTCGCTGGATTACATTATAATCGGTTTAATCCGATGTGCTATTTCATTAATGCGGATTAATTTTAATCTAATCCGTTTAATCTTTAAAGAAATAGGGCCTCAGATCCTCAAACCGCATTGCAAACCTCTCTGAAAAAAGGTCCTGCAGTGAAATTGTCTGGCCGATATCAATAGAGATTAATTTTATGAAACTGCTCACTAGTCTTGAATTCCGTTGCCGTTTGTTTCAAGATCACTTCTGTTACACTAAAAATAATTTGTTCTTTTGTCGCTGCTGCTTTAACCTTCTCAGACCCATTCGAAAGAATGACCAAAGCTGTGCCACGTTTTGTTATTTAATCCTGAGAACCTTAGTTGGGTTAAGAACACCTGCAGCTGTTACGAAAGATCACTTTAATTTGTAGAGGCTGTCTCTCTTAGTCTTATTTACTTGCAGTTAGGAAAAATATTTGCTTGCCTCTGAGGAATTTTAGACGTTTCGAGTAGTGCTGGGACCGGTTCCGATTTTTGAAACCGGTTCCGGTTCCGGTTCTTGACTACCGGTTCCGGTTCCGGTTCTAGCTACCGGTTCCGGTTCCAATTGGTATTTTTGATAAAAAAGCTAAAATCACACGATTTTTTATTTTTTAACAATTGCTATAAAAACTTAATATATTTAACTGCACAAAGCTATGAACGTGTTTTTAAACACTGTATTTGCTTACTTTTTACTATTTATATACAAATATTTACTGTGAAAAAGATATGGTCTGTTTCATTTTACCAATATGTTGGGGAAATTCTAGCTACCAGAGCTTACCAAAATACTAAGTATTCTCAATCTAGATAAACATTTAGCTACCGCCCTTCAGAAAGCGAACGTCGCACAGAACTTTCCTCGACCAATTTCAAACAGTCCAATAAAATTTGCTTATCGATTCAACAGGTACAACATTACAAAGCTTAATCATTGAAAAAGCAGCTAATCTCATCTCGGGGTCGAAGACTTTTTTGAGATCGACAACTATAGCAGAAAACATTGGGGAAAATCGTTGAACGAGAATTAAAACTTTTCGAGCACTTATATATGCAGCACACAGGTACAACTAACTTCATACCTTTAAAACCAAAAATTGTATGTTACTATAAATAAAATCAAGCTGCTAAGTTTTTATTTTACATAGAATTTGTTTTAATATGTATAGCTGAAATAAACAATTTTGTAACAAAAGAGCGCTATTCCCTATCAAATCCTAAACCTATATATAAGCAAAAAGTCTAAAATATGACTATGAAATATGAAAATTTTTAATAGACCATCAAAGGCATCCTTTTTTCGGTAGAGCTAGCCAATTGCTATTAATTAAATAAGAACGGTACCTCAGGGATACTGTTGCTCAGCTTAACCCTTAATCTGGAGTTGCGCTTTCAGTATACTGGTTTGCTTCAGTTGAAGTTTGCACACAAAAATTGCAGAGGCAACAGCTAAAGCTGGAAGAGTTGCCGTAAAGCATCAAATCCTTAATGCTTACCTTTGTCATCCTTAAAGAAGAGTTAACACTGAATACACCTTAGTTTTTCTTTTTCTATAGCCTTTTCAGAAAACTTATAACATTGACTGAAAACTGTTATTAAAGACTTGTAAAATTGATATCAAATCTTCGGACATTAAAAACAAAATTTCATATCTAAATAGAAGTACCAAAATAAAGTAAAATTCCAAATGCTAATTTCAAATTCATTAGAAAATTTTACAAAATAAACCTTGATTGAAGTTTCAAACAGCCAAAA
>JASAND010027874.1:0-14218 GCA_030248195.1 Trissonchulus latispiculum
TCGATGTCTGTCAAAATGGTGAGTTCTTTTGGAAAAAATTAGGAGCTCAGATTTTTCCAGAGAAAGCAAACTTGAAGAACGTTGCGAATTGATCTCTCTAAAAATTCTGTTTGAAAAACTCCAATATAAAAAAAAAAAAAAAAAAAAAAAACAAAAAAAAAAAAAAAAAAAAAAAAAAAAAAAAAATTTTCCTCCAAAGGCAGGCTCCACATGTAAAGAAAAGGGTATTTGGGGGTCGTTTTTATTCTCTTTCCTCTCAAAGTTAATCACTAATCTCTCCTAATCAGTGATGAGCACAACCCTTTCCTAATCACGTCAGATTTACGCGAACACAAACACAGGGGTCGCTACTATCAAATCAGCCAGTGTATTCCAAATATTCAACTCGCTCTCTATACTTCGGCAGATCGGTCCTATCTATGTTCTAACTCTCGCTCTGACGCAGACTAAGCCAAGCTGATCCTCAATTAAATTAATTTATGATTTTAATGAAACAGTCACGGTTATGATTAAACATATTATAATATTATCTACAGTTTAGAATACAAAGTTATTGACATCTAGGTAAGCATAAACAGGACATACACAAAGTTACACAAGGTCTGACAGTCACAATACAAAATATGTCTGATTCAACGGGACTCCCGATTCAGTTTTTTAACCTCAAGTTTTAGAAGATGTTCTTTAAAAGTCTCAATCATACAATCATGGTATCGTCACCCTCTCGGTTTGTCAAACTCACAGTTCAAGCTACCTTGTTGACTCCTGTGTCCAAATGCTGGCGTGTGATCCGATGACAGGTCCTCCAAAAAGGGCAAGGAAAGGCAAATCACAGTAAATTGGAAGCAGAAATTAAATAGTACTTGGGGTTAAAGGAACGGTCGAGTCGTGGCTAGCCCTCAGAATCACAATCAGCACAACCAGGTCAATACAAAGACCACTGGTGCAAAAACCAAAGTGAAGACCGGTATATCCCTCCTCGGGCCCTCGGTCAAAGACAACACAGAGTTTCAACTCCAACGACAAGTGTAAAACACAACCGACTCTCAGAGCAGCCAAACCACGACTGATTTGCAAATTTGGGAAAACTTTGAGGTTTCGGGGAAGACCTGTCAATCATGTGTGCGTGTCGTGTAAGGCGGAGCTTGCGGCTCCCTTTCGTGTAGTGCGTTTCTCGTGTGTGTGTGTGTTATCATACGTTACTTCTCCGTGACGTATGAACTCAGCCATCGGGGTGAAGAAAGCTCCCAAAAATCCCAGACTTGGACGCATTAACCCCACTTAGTTTCCTGGGGAGATAAGTCCCCAAATTTTGAGCTTTTTCGTAAACAGAATCATAAATTTCCCAAATGGACTTTCTTTTCAAAACTATTTTCCAAAAATAGAAATCAAATCATATACAGTTCATCGTACAACTTCAATCATCCACCGAAGACTGGAGACGACATCCTACAATCAAATCAACTATTTTCAGAAACCCAACATATCCACTTAAAGATTCATACACAGACCTAGCTAGTTGAGTCCAAAGTTGTCAGTAGACGACGGTCAAACTCAAGAAATAGTCAAACGCAAAAAATCATACGCAAGTACAGTAAGAAAAATCATAGCTAGCTTACGAGATAGCTAGCGAGCTAGCTAGCTAGCTAGCTTAGCTTGCTAGCTCGCTTAGCTAACGTTTCTAGATCCAATAATGCAGCATCGATTACCAATCATTATCAAAAATTCGCATTCCATCTTGAACCTAACATTTCAAATTTTCTATCCTCCACATAAATAACTATAACCGTCGGTTTCAAAATATGATGAATTTAATATTTTTAAATTAGAAATCAATTTCTTGCAACTAATACCAAGAGTACACTAATACTAAACTGTCTGTCTGCTGAATAAAAACAAGCGCGCTGTAGGAAGTTAGAAGGAAGAAATTATATACCTTCTTTTATTCGAACCACGAATGCCCTGTTTGCAAACGTTTACATGGGTTCCTTACGTTTCATTATTTTCATGCATTACATTTCATTATATTATTACTTGGGAAATTTAAAATAAACTTAATTTAGATTATATCTTTGATACCTAGATGACTTACTGTTTCAGAAAACTTTCAAGCCTGTTGCAAAGCCAACGATATGCTCCCTGAATGTATTCCGTTTTGTAAATACGATCTCTCGCAACAGGAGGTGATACAATTGATGCATTTTTAATAAATTAATATGTTTATGACTGATGGTGTAATTTAAGTTGTAAGTGGATGGACAATTTTGGGGGTCACAGGTTCATGTGATTTTACTTTTAAATTTCAAATTTTATCTTAGCCTTTTTCATTTTACTCTATGTATTGGTTTTTGTATTGCAGATAATCACCCAAGTTTCCCAAACGCATTGCTCCGACCGTGATGCATCTATTTTTGTTCGGTGCGGGGCCCACGGAAAAGACCACACTAAATGCTGCAAGGATAAGGGCGCCGGCGAATGTGGTGTCATTTGTGCTGGTTTTTATAAGCGATCATTGGGTCCTACCTGTTTCTATAGTCATATGTCTACTGTTTTAGAATGTATGAAGCAAGAGTAAATAAATAAATAAATAAACAATAAGAATAATACCCAATAAAAATAACTAAATAAATAAATAAAGTGCTTGGGTGTGGGTCCCTGGCGGCGTTAATTCTTGTGACAATTTGCTCATAGACTGAACAATTTTAAACAGCTCTGGCGAAGGACAGCACTCGTTTAAGAAGTTTAATCTGATTGTTGAGTTGTGGATAAGGATCCACGTTCTGTTCTCTCATGGCAGGGGATTTGCCAATATACAGAAAGGCGAATTTAATTCGCACCGGGTCACCGCGTCAGAGCTCAATCGGGTCACCGGGATTGGGTTACCGGACCTATGATAGGTGACCCATTCCATGACTGGTTGGAATATTTCGAAAATACTAATTTGCACTGCTTTTTCCTTGAGTACTCAAACAATGTTATGTTGGAGCCAAAAGAGCAATACTGGCTTTCATATGCGTTCTTGGACATATGGACAGTGTCCACTCGGCATAGCAAGATTCACTCAAATGACAGGCAGAGGATAACAAGCAAACTCGGAATCGGTGTTTCACATGTTAACTACCGGTTTACTGTCCGGTAACTAAACCGGCAACTAAATGGCGGAACGAATGCAGGTTCTACTCAGGTCCTACCTAAGGTGCAACTCGCTCGAAGAAATATAAAAGCCCTATCTAAGATTCCCTAATTAAATAAAGAATGGAGTCATGATATTTACTCACAAGAACTTACGGTTTTTAATAAAGGGCAAATATGGCAATCATAAACATAAAATGGCTCTATAGGCCGACTGGTCACGATGACAGATACACAACAACTGATCAAATATGCATCTAAGCTAACTTATATATTATCGGATGGTTGCTGTTTATACCGATTACATTGATCATTCACAAAAGATTAGTAAAGTAATTTAGGGTGGATTAACAGTTAGTAAAGTAGGTTTTTAACATCATCCCCCTGGAAATAATTTTAGCGCCTGATAAAATTCCAAGATAACGAGAGTGCTACCGTAATTCGAGTAAAGAATAAAAAGTAAGTAAAGTCCCATTTCCAACTCCGTATGAGCGGACCTAAACCGTGCAACACCGTGCGGTGCGCCATTCAGATGCCCACATAAGAGTGAAAGAAAGAACTTCAAAGAAAGAAAGATTTGGTAGCTATTGGTAGTCAAAATACAAGTAACCTCGAAACGTAGGGGTAGATGTTTCACATTGAACGTAAACTTGATAGCAATATTAGACTAACTGTAAATCCAATTTAGAAAAACAAAAGAGAAACGTAAGTTCGATAAAAAGAAAGATCCCACAATAGAAAAATAAGTACCCTAAAGCCACTATTGTATAAATCCTCACAATCACACAAAACCACAACACACACAAATCAATCACACTTACAAGTACTTATATAGGATCCTAACAATACAAAATTCACTGCTTTGCAAGGGTAATATACGACAATTATCCTATACACAGTCAAAAGTACAGTTTACCTTTACAACGGATTCAATACATCTTATCTTTACAACAGTGAAAAGACTAAATACGACATAATACTGACAAACAAATAGGTTGATAATGGATCTTATTACATGACATTAAACTATGCATTTTATAGAGTAAATATAGCTCGATGCTAACAGTACATAATTCAAAAACAGTTACAGATAAACTACAGAGTCACAAATTCAACAGGTATAATGAGCAGAACAGAAACTACCGAGTCAGTACAATCCATTCTAACTCAACTCTTGGACCTTGGCATAAATGCCCTTAGCATCAATGAATTGTATTACCGAGATGGTAGTTTAAAAGAAAACAAATTTCAACACAACAAACAATCCTAAATAAACCCTAAATAATCCTAACTTAAAGATCCATAATAAGAAAAATTCAAGAATTTAGTTTATCCGAAAGATAACAATTTTCAAAGTAACCTAAACTCACAACTAAACCACAAATACAACTGCAAATATTTCAAATTATACATTCATTCATCCCCTGGCGAAAAATACGAGTGCCACCGAGTAAAAACACAAAAATAACATACATCCTATCCTGACAAAGCCAAAAATAATCCAAATAATGTACAAAATCAAAGCTCAATACTGAAAAATAGACAGAAAAAGAGAAAATACCTAACTACGTACTAACAACAAAATATAAAGCACAAAATTTAAAGACACTAATCAAAAGACAAAAATATTATGGCAGTTAAAAGTTATAATTCTTTGATGGCTGTTGGTATGCCTTGAGATTGAGCATGAAGCACCGTTGGAAGGAATGCACTCGAGATGGAATATAGCTGCATAGCTGAAAATAGATAAAGCATTCACAACCATAAAAATACTCGTAATCAACCTAAGAGATTCAAAGTTTTGTAAATAAAGATCTAATAGAAAAGAGAAAAGATAGAGATAGAAAAGAGAAAAGAAAAGAATTTCTAAGGTTTTACAAAATCACGTTTTTACAAATGACTAAAGCTTCACTCAAAAAAAACTACTTAATTACACCAAACACATAAATACATCTTGAGTACCCTTTTTGTCCGAGATTTAAAAACTAAATTCAAGATAGAAAAGAAAAGAAGTTTTACAAAAGATAAGAGCTACTTTACACCGAAAAATGGCTTGAGCTGAATTAGGTGTTAGAATAAAGATAAAGATAAGAATAACTATACTGCTCTAATCTACTGCCAAAAATTACAAAGCAAATATAGAATACGTGAAAGATAAACATAACATAATTAAGAATAAAGAAGCTTTATAACAGATTTTAGAATAAACGAGAAAATTCAAAATTCAAAAGTTCAATACGCAGAATTAGCCTGCCAAAATACGTAACAAATACAAAACAACAAAAACAAAATCCTAACTACTGAACACACATATATATAGACGCTGGCATCTTATTTTTATGGGTCCTTTTAATATATATAGGACTCGTTTTGCCTCTTTTGAGATGCCTTAATTTTCTCTGCGTCTCTATTTACAGCATTATTCTTTTCATGGGTTTTTAGCTGTATGCATATTAATACGGTTAACAACAAATACAAAATACAAAAATTCAAAATTCAAAATAATGAAGTAGAATAAGTAAATGCCATATTAGCAAAAATCGAATAACAGTAACTCTGATTAATCCTGATTAATAAAGAAAAACAAAACCAAAACTGACTAACAATATATTGGTGACTTCTCGCAATCCGTGCGCACAAAATACTAAACTTGACTATCAGTAATACAAGAAAACCGTATATAAGTGACTACGCACTATTCGTACTATCAAAATACTACCAAAATGACTATAGCAAGCTAATTCCAATATAGTATCACTAAATTAGTATTCGAAACAACATAATGAGGCGTTTTAAGATTACACGTAGATATTTAGCCTCTGAAGATTACTTCTTCTTCTTCACAACAACAACAACAAAATAACGAATAGATAAATTGCTTGCTTTTAAGATAACTTCAAGATACTTCAGATTAGTAAACTAGCAAAACAACAAAACAACTGCTTTATGGGTCTGTCACGTTATACTCCACCGCGAGTGCAGAAGGTTTCCGGAAAATTGGGAAAAAAGACTCGAAAGTTTGGCATTTGTCTAGAAATATGTCTCGAAAGTTGGAACCTTTGCCAAAAATTTGTCTAGAAATATTTTCAAGCTTTCTAGAAAGTTATGGAATATTTCGAGACAAAAATTTAACTTTCTAGAAATATTGAAATATGTCTCGAAATATTTTCAAGTTTCTGGAAAGTTTACGAAAAGTCTAGAAATATTTCGAGACATTTTGCAAACCTTCCGGAAAGTTTGCAAAAAGTCTAGAAATATTTCAAAACATTCTGCAAACTTCCTGGAAAGTTTGCAAAAAGTCTAGAAATATTTCGAAACATTTTTCAATCTTTCCGGAAAGTTTGCAAAAGTCCAGAAATATTTCGAGACATTTGCAGTTTTGAGTCTTAACAACAAACTTTCGAGACAAACGTCGATGTTTCAAGTCATTAACTTTCGAGACATTTGCTACCTTTCTGATCAGTTGCTAGTTTTGATTCACTTTGTTTTCTGCTTACTGTCTGTTGATTAGCCAACTCAAATTGGATATAGCTACACCAAATCATGTTTGCTTTGTTGCTATTAAAAATGTCCCTATATTAATAATTCATAGTATTGGTTTGTTTCATCTCTATTCTTGCAAGCACCGGCTGTCTTCTGTCATTATGTGAGTGACTGGGGTGAACCTTTCTATCCTTTATGGATGTTGATCTCTTATCGTTCCTATCCTTACTGTTCTAGCAAAGGGATTTTGCCAGCTCTGCTCGTCAGGAATTGTGCGTGTAAACATTAAAGTTAAGCATTAATAAAATCTACATGTATCAATGCACTGACTTCGGCTTAGGCTTGGTGCTAGCAAGCTCTTAGCTTAGGCTTTACTGCACAAATGTCAAACTGCATAAAACAATATAATATTCAAACTGTTAAACAAAAGTTGGATTTTTGTACACAAAAGCTGGGAGGCTTTCAGCACGGAGTAGCAGACATTCCCCCACCCGGCAAGGATAACAGCTCGGTCTTCTATCCGGTCGCAACTTGCGACACACTTGATATGGTAACGGTTAATATGGTTTGTGTAAAGTGGGCCACTAATTCCTACTGTCAATGTACTAAAAGCTTTTATAAAAACGGAAACCAAATTGAACCTGGTCGCGGGCGCTTTTCAAAGTGTCTAAAAGCGCCGACCTATACAAATGCTGACGGAGGGGCCTCCCCCACCACAAATCCTCGTTACACCTATGGTTGATAAATCAGGTGACTTGTACTTATATAAGTATACGCCTGAAGCGTTTTGAGAGTTTTCAGGATCCTGTTCGAGGAATGAACGGCGTACGTATTGAACTCTATACGTATGTGCATTGTGAACTAATTAGTGGAAGCTTATATGTACATGCACGGGTTTGTGGGATCTCCTCACCACAACGACAGCTTTTGTCCTTGTCTTGTCCACGACCTTTCTCCAGATTTTCAGATTTTGCTCTCCCCCTAAATTTTTGGTCAAAAATTGCATAACATCCAAAAATAGTTAGAGAGGGGATAGTCCATAAAGATTTGCTAAACACCCCTATTGTGTCTGTCACGCTCAACTCTGCAGCAAGTGCAGAACGACTCCCAACGTTAGCGATTTGTCTTGAAATAGTTCGAGACTCTTTTGCATATTTCCAAACATTTTCTTTGAAAATACCTCAACTTTCGAAACTCTTTCAAAATATTTTGAGACTTTCGTAATATATGAAGAGATTTTTAATAATTATAATCAGTTGACTGACCACGCCCGGATGGGTTGGCCAGCAGCCGGCCGGTTTGACCCTAGTGTGGGCCGGACGGCCGCCGCCCAGGCAGTTTGACCCGGCCGGCCGACAGCCCTATTCCTTAAAGTTTCGTTCAATTAAACTGTACTCTTAGAAAACCTATAGTAGAAACTGTAGGAATCGTTTTGTTGATTTATAAATATCAGGTTCTAGCAAAAATTGTAGGCTATATGTTGCGATTTCTAGAAGTCCGTGTAATAGTAATTTTTGCCAGATTTGAGTTTACCAGTTTGCGATAAAAGCTTTTACTAGATAACGTAATCAAAGTTTTGATACTTTTATTTATAACGTTGCATTTACGGCAGAAATTTCCTTTTATAACTGAAAACTATATTCTCCAAGAAACGTTGTAGATCTTAATATAAAAGCTTCAAATAATTAGACATTTTTAAATTATTTTTTAAAATGTAAGCTGGATGAAGAAAGCATTAATCTCCTCCCCAAATCCTCAATCTAGCAATCGCTCCTTTGTTTTTTCTGAAAACGTGATCATTTAGCTAAAACGTTGTATGAATTCATTCAATCACTGATTACAAAATTTAAGAATTTTTATTTTGAAGTTTCTGGATTTCCCAAAGAGGACAAAGATTAACTAGGTGTTGTTTTTCATTTACAGAATTGTTCTATATGGCCGTTTTCGGATCTGCAGAACACATATGTATACTAGCCCGTCATGCTTAGATTTAGTTTACAGCTAACAAAAAGTTATATATTTCTAATTTATAGCAATATTTTCAGTGAACGCTTTTCAATAGCAAAGACTGCTTTCCTCCTGTCTTGAGTGCTATTGGTCTTGTTAGCTGTGGCTATTTGATTTGGGCCGAATCCAAACGGTTAGCAGTCAGCTCTGACAAATGTATAAGTTTATATCTATATAAAACAAATGCAAAGACGTCACAGCTGTCTCTTGTCGGCTAGTTAGCAGTGGTCATACTTTTAGCATGTCTAAATGCATGTAACAATAGAGAGTTTAGACACACAGCTGTGCTATATATAACGAGTGAAATTAGAACAGAGCAGAGCTTCAAAATACGTATATCGAAGTGCCAGAGCATATCCTAGGTCTGTGTTATCTAAACATTAGTTTTGACACAATGTGAGGGTATTTGTTAGTGAGTGGGTCGAGGTAGATAGGCCTCAATTGAAATGAGCATAACAATAGGAACCAACTAAAACAAGATTTTATTATGACATATGAAGGTAGTGTTTTAAGTGAGATGGCTGACAATTCTAAACTCAAAATACTTGCACAAATAGGTGAAATAATAACCGGTAATTAAAGGGTTTGAGAAGAAACATTTTTCTGCAATTAAAAAGTTTCAAATAAAACTAATGGGTCTGTCAATCTTAAAGTTGCAGCACAATGGACGCATCTCATTAAAATTTATATTTTTACAATTACTTTTTAATTAGATTGAGTGCGACCTCATGTTTCGATTCTGCTAATTTTAAATAGACTGACTTTGGTGAAATCGTGGTTTTAATCAGAATTAGCAATTGTTGTGGAAGTCATTGTTGAATTCATAATAGAAATGGTAGTCCTTTATACATAGGCGTTGAAGTAGTGTGCTATTCTCACTATAATTCCAACGCGCCCTTATGAGTTCTCAATAGAAAACGCTTGTGTTGTATAAACTTGCCTATAAAACTCCCTATGTTTTACGTGTGGAAAGTAGCAGTTGTCAAATATTTGGACTTAAATTTCACTTACAAATAGCAACAAATAAAATTTCGTCTCAAATTTCTGATGAGGTTTTGTGAGGGCAAAATGATAAGAGGACGAATTCTAAATTAGAAATATTGGACATATTCTCTGAACCTGCTATCTCTAAAACAATGCATCCTTCGTATGCTTGCTTTTTAATGAGATTTGAAAATAACACAAAATTCTTCCGGCTAATTTTAATTAGAATCAAACTCACATGCGAAATCTAAGTGCATTGAGTCCATTCTTTTGCCACTTTAAAATTGACGGACCCATAAAACGTGAAAAATGTAGCTTTGCAAGTTAGAACTAGTAGAACGTTATATCAGTTGAACAATCTGTTACTATTTGTGTAGTTTTGCTATAGCACAAGTTAATTACTGAGCAGTTTGTACGGTTTTGCAGATATAGATCAATCGTGATCGGGCTGTTCGTATGCATGCAAATCTTACTATCTTCCAATGCTAGCCTTAAGTCAGGTTGTATCTTTTGAACAAATTAAGTATTGCTCTAAGGATTTGTCGATCTCTTTCAAAACCTCGTTGATGTTGATCAAATTTCCTTGGAATCAGAATGACCCAAAATCTTAAATCGTATCGTCTAAACAAAATCATGTCTCGAAATATGCAATGCCGGAATGAAAATGCCGGTAACATGTTTCGAAAAATACCGCTCATTCCGCACTTGTGGCGAGATATAAGGTGGTGTGCCCAAGGATCACGGAGCAATATATACCAACCGCCTGAACCCTAGGCACATCCTACACCTATACTTCTGTTGGACCCCAAAAACTAATAACATAATCTTAAGTATAGTCATGTTTATATTTGTACTGGATTAGCTTCTGCAGTGACTTTATGCCCTCCGTTGGTTGATTTGCTGCACGCTTAGAAATGTTCCAACAATATGCAGGAATTACATTAGCAAATGATAAATACAAATGTTTTACAAAAATAATGGTTACGTCTTGCAAATTGTGCATTCCATCGTCTGTTGTTTTCACCGGAGAAACTTTGGTAAAGCCGATTACAAGTTAGGCTATTATATACTACAAAAAACCTGTAGTTTCTACTTATTTACAGTTTCACACTAATAGTTATTACTCGACAATCTGATACCGTAAGCTAGGTAAGGACTCCAGTGAGCATGATTGTGAAGATTGAAGTGTGTTTGAAATATTCAAACTCTTTTAGCTCCACGTGGTTGATTTTTAACGGTTGCTTCTAAAATACTTTTGGCAGAGACGGTTGCTCCATGCGGGAACTATTTTAGGAGCGGCCGCCGCTCGGCACATTTCCATGAATACAGGCGAAACCAATTAAAATTACTGGTTTCTACAGAAACACTTAATTTTCATTTAATTTTATAGTTTCAATTTAATTTTAATTTAAATTAAAACAGTAAAGTAAAACCTACAAGTTGGGAACACCTCAATTGTCGAAAACACAGAAAAAAAGTGGAGCTTTCGTTTTATATTTTTCACAGGAAACTCGTATTTTATGATATGATACGTCTGTGGAAAATACAAAAGTTCATTTTGCAGGAAGTGAAAAATGCTTCGCTAGAGAAGCGACTGAACGCACAGGAACACGTTCGAAGAAAACTGGATATATTCCAGTACTTTCTACAGGCCCTCTTCTAATTGAATTAGTTGAAAATTTGTTATGACGAACAAGAATATTACATAACGCTAGAAAACTTCAAAATATTTCGAGACATGCTTTTGTAAAAGTGCAAACTTTCGAGATATATTTCGAAACAAATCACAAACTTTCGAGTATTTTCCCCCAATTTTTCGGAAACTTCTGCATTCGCTGTGAACTTTAACGTGGCATAGCTTTATAGTCGCGAGATTGAAGAATGTCACAAGTTGGAACTCTCTCAACAGGTTTCAAAGTCTCGAAAGTAATGATGTGTTGAAAGTTAGAAATGTCTCGAAACTATGCAAGTATATATTCTCAAAAGCTGAGAAGTGTCTTGACAGCAAAGAATTGTCTCGAAAGTTCTCACAAAATTCCTCGAAAGCTAAAAACTGTCTCGAAAGTTGCTCGAAACTCAAAACGTTTTAGTATTTCCAGCCACTTTTGAGGCTTTCAACTTTGGAGACATACGAGACTTACCTGCATATTTCCAGATTTTTAATTTTAAAGACATACTATGTTGAGATCTTTTATATTTTTCTCCTGTGGAAAGTCTCAAATCATTACTCAAATCCATTCAAACATTTTCATCTGTCTCGAAATATTATACGAAGTGTCGAAATTCGCTTTTGTAAAATTTAGACAAATTCGTGAAATGTCTCAAACCATTTTGAAAAAGTTTCGAAAGTTGAAAAAATTTCGAGACAAAATGGCTCATAAGCTGGAAAATATTTGGAGACAAATTCCACTTTCCGAAAACCCTGTGCGCTAGAGTTAAAGCTGACAAACCCATGAAACAGCACATTTTTCGACATCAGGTTTTTTATTTTTGAAGGTTTGATCGGGACAATCAACCACAGTTCCTCTCCCCCGACTCCAGCTCCTTGTCGTAAAAGTTTAAGGATTATTTTATGAGACAAATTTACGAAAAACTCCTATTTCTAGACATTTTGATGTTTTGACAATGTTTCTAGACGTTTTATGAATTTCAAGACATTTTTCATGTTTCTAGACAGTGTTTCCAGACATTTTTTGCATTTGGAGACGTTTTCATATTTCTGGACAATCTTTCTAGGCATTTTTGCATTTCGAGACATTTTCATGTTTCTAGACATTTTTATCTTTCGAGACATATTTCTAGCCATTTACTCGAAATATTTTCAAAAGTCTCGAAATATTTTCAAAAGTCTCGAAATATGACGTGCGTCTCCTTAGCGAACCAAGTCTTTGATCCAGCGCTGGAACTGTTTGATCCAGAAAGAGCAAGCAAAACTATGCTTGAGTCAAAAACATTTAGCTTTGAGTCACGCATGGTTCGGCTAAAAAATTCACTTTTTTATTGGTTCGCTAAAAGTCGTCCTGCGAACCAAGTTTTGAGTTATTAGCTCATTTTGTGCCAGCTGATAGCCCTTCAAGAGTACACCATGAGTCAGACTTCAGAATTTACTGAAATTGCAAAGAAAAGCGGAATTTTTAATTAGAATTACTAACATAAAAAACTAAGTTTAATTTGCTGAAAGCGGGGAATGGTCCGCTCACCTAACATGAGCAGTGCTGAGAATAAAACGGTGGTTATCCCGGGAAAACATTAAATTTTATTTTTCAATTTGCCACCTTTTAATTTGCAGCAACAGTATCACCAACGAATAGTCTTTCTTGGACGCAGCTTTAAAATAAACCAAATGGTTGAAAAAAAATTTGAATTTTGCACATGTAAAGATTGCTAAGTCGCGACTGCGTCCGCTCACCGAAAGTAGGACGACTTTACTCCAAAAAGTAGGTTATCCCAGGTTGTCCTTATTTTTAAAAATTGACCAAAATGCTTATTTTTCGCAGAGAAAACGAATGTTATAGGTTTCTGAATGGCTGTAGCTTATACATTTTCTAAAAAAGTTTATATAATTCGTAAATATAGAAAACCAATTATCTCTATTGTATTAATTGGTTGCACTTAATTGACAATGATTTGCTAAATTATTACCTTGCAAATACGCTCATTCGTTGTCTCTGCGAAAAATAGCATTTTAGTCAATTTTTAAAAATAAGGACAACCTGGGATAACCTACTTTTTGGAGTAAAGTCGTCCAAATTTCGGTGAGCGGACGCAGTCGCGACTTAGCAATCTTTACATGTGCAAAATTCAAATTTTTTCAACCATTTCGTTTATTTTAAAGCTGCGTCCAAGAAAGACTATTCGTTGGTGATACTGTTGCTGCAAATTAAAAGGTGGCAAATTGAAAAATAAAATTTAATGTTTTCCCGGGATAACCACCGTTTTATTCTCAGCACTGCTCATGTTAGGTGAGCGGACCATTCCCCGCTTTCAGCAAATTAAACTTAGTTTTTTATGTTAGTAATTCTAATTACAAATTCCGCTTTTCTTTGCAATTTCAGTAAATTCTGAAGTCTGACTCATGGTGTACTCTTGAAGGGCTATCAGCTGGCACAAAATGAGCTAATAACTCAAAACTTGGTTCGCAGGACGACTTTTAGCGAACCAATAAAAAAGTGAATTTTTTAGCCGAACCATGCGTGACTCAAAGCTAAATGTTTTTGACTCAAGCATAGTTTTGCTTGCTCTTTCTGGATCAAACAGTTCCAGCGCTGGATCAAAGACTTGGTTCGCTAAGGAGACGCACGTCGAAATATGTTCAAAAGTCTCGAAATGCTTACAAAACTTTCTAGACAATTGCGTAATGTTTCTAGAAATATTTTGTAAATGTCTCGAAAGTCAGAATGTTTCATGACAAAATGTCTCGAAAGTTGTCAACTTATCTCGAAATATTTCTAGATAAATTGTCAACTTTCCGGAAACCTTCTGCACTCGCGGTGGAGTTTAACGTGACAGACCCATTAGAAGAAAAAAAATTCCACAAAAGTAAGCTTTCAAGTAATTCAGATTAACGATTAGCAAAAACTAGACCAAAAGTAGTACGAAAAGTAAAAAAAAA
>JASAND010027875.1:0-14633 GCA_030248195.1 Trissonchulus latispiculum
CAGGGGGATCCATCCGGATACCCATAGGTGTGTTGGGGGGGGGGGGGGGTGGGTGGGGGCTGGGGGGCCATCTATAAGTTTTAACAACTTTACTGCATATTTACCACGTTGTAAATTCGTTTTAAAATCGTTGTAAAAGCGTTATAAACAGTTACCATGATTTTACAACAAATGTATATACCATGTCGTAAAATCGTTGTAAAAACGTTGTAAATTCGTTGTAAAAATTGTAAAACCATTGTAAATTGGTCCAATTTCATTTACAACGACTTTACAACGGATTAACCACAATTTTACGACGCAGTAAAAATATTGTAAATCCGTATAGAAGGAAAACCCGATGTAAATTCGTTAAAATCTCATGGTAAAAACGGATATAAACATTGTAAATCATAGGTGTACCTGCCTGGGGGGGGGGGGTGGGGGGACCTGCCCTCCCCCCAAATGGAAAAGTGCCGACCCCACCCTCGAAATTTTGGAGGCAGACCCCTCCCCCAAATGGCCAAATCCCAGACCCCACCCACCCAAATTTTCCAGACCCCACCCTCAAAATTTTGAAAAATTTGTCTCAAAATTAGTAAAAATTCGAAATTTTTTGCAAAAATTCGAATTTTTTGCCAAAAAATCCAAGTTTTTCGACTAAAAGAGCAAAAATGAAGAAATATTGTTGATTTTTAGTTGGAAATAACGTTTTTTCAGCGAATTCGAATTTTTTCTAAATTTTTGACCGAAAAATTTTTACCCCCCCCCCCAAATTCGATTTTTCCGGACCCCACCCCACCTCAAACATAGGTGTACCACCTGTTTGGGTTGGGGGGGGGAGTAGAAGGTCCAAATTTGGCTCGGGGGACCCCACCAAAATCCGAAATTTGGGGGAGGGGGACCCCCCTAAACTGTACCCAAGTTTTTTTGGCTAAAAATGCTCCTTTTTCGATGTACAGTACATTAAACATACTCAAAAGCTTCTGTCAATAGTTTTCGTATGCGAAAATAGGGCTTGAAAATTGACAAATTTGTGCTAAAATATGCCTAAATTAGCCCAGATTGTGGTTTATAATTGCGTATATTACCTTTTAATTGCTATAAATAACCATCTTTAGCTCTTTATACCTGATTTATATACCCATTTTTTCGAATTTTTTTCAAAAATTTTCAGAAATTGCAAAAAAATTTTCAAAAATTTTGCAATTTTTACCTGGTTTGGACCCAATTTTAGGGGGGGAGGGGGGTTTGAGCTCGGCTTGGGGGGGGAGTAGTTGAGGTCGGGTAGGGGGGGAGGGGGGTCTGGCCTCTCCATGGGGGGGGGGGTCTCACAGGGGGCAAACTGTAGCCTGGTACACCTATGACCTCAAACCGGCTGACCCCACCCACCCTAATTTCGGCTACCCCCTCCCCCAACGATTTCTCAAGGTACACCTATATATGTTGTAAATCCATTAAAAAATATTAAAATTTCATTAAAATTCCGTCGTAAAATCATGGTAAAATCGTTGTACCTTGCGCAGCAATTTACAACGATTTTACCCATAAAAGTTCTTCCTGTGTGGGGATACCCCCCCCCCCCCCCAAAGGATAGGTGTAAGGGGGGGGGGTTTGGGGGGGGGGTAGCCCCCCCAGCCATTTTTTCAAACCCCCCCCAGAACTTTTGGGGGGGGATCGTCCCCCCTCCCAACTGGGGGTGGGTGGGGGGTAGTCGCGCCGTCGGCGCGAAAAACGGCCAAAAATGGGTATTTTTAGAGTAAATTTTGCAAAAATTTTCAAAAATGTTCAAATTTTTGGCTTAAAGTATCTATTATTGTGAGGAATACACATTTTCAACTGTATTATGAACTTTCTGACTCATTATTAACCTTATTTTGGGCTTGGAAACATGTTGGCAATCAAGTTTTCGAGTTTAAAAACCATGTCTAATGTCAAAATCACTTCATAGTTGAGTGCGCATTGGCATTAGAAACGGCTGAAAATGCGATTTTTGGCATAAAAATTGAAAAAATTTTTTGGGGGAGGGTTGGGGGGTCCTGGGGGGGTTGGGGGGTCTCCAGAGGGGGCCCCCAAAAAAAGTTGAGGGGGGGAGCCCCCCACCTGGGGTGGTGGGGGGGGTCTCCAGAGGGGGCCCCCAAAAAAAGTTGGGGGGGAGCCCCCCACCCCAAATCTCCGTTACACCTATGCCCCAAAGGAAACTATGCCCCCTTTTCATTTTTTTTGAAATTTTGCCCCAAAACCAGAGGATGCCCCTTTTGGTACCAAATTTTTCCCAGTAAAATTCGCTCAGAAGGCCAAATTTTCAAAAATTTTCCGGCTTCGCCGGAGATTTTTACTTAATTTTTGCCCATTTCAACACTAAATCTACTAATTTTTGCGATAAAAATCAACTTCTACACTGCATGCCAGAAAAATAGCAGTATATATTTTTAGCATATTTTTCGAAAAAATTTCGCCCCCCCCCAAAAAAATTCCCTACCCCTCGGACTTTTGGGCCCCCCATCAAACCCCCCCCCCGAAGAAAAAATCCATAGAATAAACCCAGTGGGGCACCCACCCACCCCACAGGACGATGGGGCCACTTTTCGTGGGTGGTATAGCAAGGTTCACAAAAAAAATCAACAATCGAATTTTTGCTGGCAATTTCGCAAATGAAGTCCGATCGAAAAACTTTTGGTACGTATGGAACGGTAGTGACCCCCTCTACATATGGTGCAAATTTCATGCCGGTAGCCCTCGTGTAGCGTGAGTAATAAAAAATTTTTGTGATTTTTTTGTGAACGAATTCACAAAAAAAAATCACTCGTTCACAAAAAAAAATCACCACCGGTTCTGATCTCAGGGTATAGCTAGGAAAGTTTTCTTTTCATGCATAAATAGAGCATAGTCCATAGCGTTATTATGTAAACAAATTTGGACCCCAAGTTTTTTGCACAGGCTGAACTTCGAATTTTGGTTCTCGGCCCCCGGGTCCAAAGTGGCTACCCAGACCAATGTGCTTGACCTTTATTATTGATATATATCAGGAAGCTAGGAATCCACTTATTTTGTGTTCTATTGCTCTAGTAAGCACAGAACAAACAATTTGGCGGAGTAATTTCGTATCTGGAATGGTCACTTGACTTGGCCTAGGGTCACGTGACCTGGGTCGGGGTCACGTGACTGACCAAAAATTTTATTTCAAAGTCCCAGAAGCCTAAAAACTCGCCTATATAGGTTTTTCGGTGCGTAGAATTCAAATTTGGCATTAGTTT
Source organism: Trissonchulus latispiculum (assembly GCA_030248195.1). NCBI lineage: Eukaryota > Metazoa > Nematoda > Enoplea > Enoplida > Ironidae > Trissonchulus > Trissonchulus latispiculum. Next base: position 3,237 of record JASAND010027875.1, read on the forward strand.
TTAGGTAGCTTTTCCCCAGATAGGTGATCCTGACCACCCCCTGGGTCCGGAGGGTCCGGGCCGGGTCCATCGGCCGGACCGTCTATCAGAAGGGGGTTGAGGTACCTAAAACGTGCTCTATATAGGTTTTCCGGGTGGCTGAGCTCGAATTTGGCATTAGTTTTACCCTAGTGGTTTCCCCAGAGGCATTTTACAAAAAGTTGATAGTGATTTTTCTTTTGTGAACTTGTTCACAAAAAAAATCACCCACCGGTGGCGAACCCAGAGGACATGGCAGGGAATCCAATATATGGTTGGATAGCTTAGAGTTAGGACATGTCACATGCATAGTATGGGGTACCTGCGCAAAGTCCATAGTGAGTACCAGCAAAAATTTCAATATTGGTCCGGAGTTGTCCGAGGGTCCGATTTTGGGTGGGTCGACTTTGGGCACCCTAGTCGGAGGAGTTGAGCCTCGGCAGCCAAACTTACATATGTTGGGGTTGGGACTTGTGGCTATTATATACCATGCAAAAAATTTTCCGGCTGCGGCTTGTTGTTAGCCGTCTAGGTGGGTGATTTTTTTTTGTGAATTTTCGGGGTGATTTTTTTTGTGAACCTTGCTATATAGCCATGGGGTGAAAAAAAACCCACCCCCTTTTTGGGGGGAAAAAAACCCACCCGCCTCCTGGGTCATGGGTTGGAGATATGAGCTCCAAAACATAGCAGCAGGAAGCGCGACTCTTTCTTACCTATGTATGCAAAGATCAAGTCATTTGGTTCACTCCTGCTCATTTTATGAAATTTTGAAAATGACAACTACTTTTTGGTCCAACCATGCCAAAATTTTGCAAAAGTTTGGACCGATGTAACTTTTGACTGGGTTGGGCTAGAAAAGTTTTGCAAATATCTGCAATGATGGCAACTCTTCCTCTTTGCACACAGCAAAAATTAGACCGATCCGCTGTACCGTTAGTCTGGCACATTGCCAAACGTGGCGGGGGAAAACCCACTTTGGGGGGAAAAAACCCACCCAAATTTTTTTGAAAATTTTTTTAACAACTCAACACAGAAACAATTCGAGACTATAGCACGGTACTATCGAGCACGCTGCGTCATCCTATGCGGTCAGATTCGGACAATTTTGCTCACCTGGCTAGCTAGGAGCTAAAAACCTTAAAAGTGCCATTTCGCTGCTGGAGGACCCAATACAGGTATATACAATTCTGGATTTTAACAGCCAATTCTACGTAAAAAACCATTCTCTACACGATAGAATAATAAGTTTTATCAAATTACATCATTTTTAGCATTTTTCAAAAATTGCCCTATGTTTATGTGTTAAACTTTATGAAACCTGGCCAGTTGATGCAGCATTTTCAACGGCACATGAGATCTCAAAAAAAGCTACTTAGATCGGGTTTTTTGGTTCATACTAACTAAAAAAGGGTTGAATTTTACACTGGAAGTGTCAGAATAGAGATAGAACAATTTTTAAGACCTGTGAGGGGTGGGTTTATTTTCCCCCCATTTGGGTTTTTTTCCCCCCATTGGGTTTTTTCCCCCGCTACTTTTTGCATTATACCGCTCTAACGGTACAACATTGAGAAGTGTAAATAGGCTTAAAAGAAAGTTCTAAGTATATACGCCAAGTACGATGGTATATAAAGTTCTCAGATACCCCTTATAATAAAAAAGTTCCAGCCAAAATCCGAAAATGTGGGGTTTTTCCCCCCATGGCTATACGATGACAGAAGTTGTTCGTCTCGCCAAGGGCTTTCATTTGATACCAAACTTGACCAGTTTTGAAGACTCATTTTTCAGCCCCACCGGACCCTCTGGGGGTGGGGCACCCACCCACAGGACTATGGGGCCACTTTTTGTGGGTGATACAATGACAAAAGTTGTTCGTCTCGCCAAGGGCTTTCATTTGATACCAAACTTGACCACTTTTGAAGCCCCGACCCGCAGGCCCTGTGGGTCAGGGGTCACACCAACCGACCTCGGCAGAACGTTTATCGTTTTCAGCGACCCCGATTTACTATACTAGAGGGAAAAATGCCCTAGACGGGCATGCAGTGGCTAGAATAGGGAAAGAAGGAAGGACGGAAAAATGCCAATATATACGTATATATAATTGACAGTCGGCGCTGAAAATGATAGAAACTAGATTCAGCGCCGAATAGGGAAGGCAGTCGGCGCTGAAAATGATAGAAACCAGATTCAGCGCCGAATAGGGAAAGCAGTCGGCGCTGAAAATTATAGAAACTAGATTCAGCGCCGAATAGGGAATGCAGTCGGGTAGCGTGGAACAGGCAATTCCTCCGTCCATCCTATTCGCGTGAACTGCTCTGCACTACCCGATAACGTGGTATATATACATAATATATATATGCTGCGTTTGAAATGAGCCGGAGCTGCTGTCTTCTGCAAAAAGTTCATAAACTGCATTGTCTATTAGTATATATTACTAGTTCCAACTAAAAATACTCTGTTACGCATTTGGAGTTTTAATAATTTCGCTCTTAATAATAATAGTCTAAAACAAATTAAAAGTGTCATTGATCGTTAAAAATGAATGTTGTGTTGGAAAAGCCGATAAAAGTATGTGCCAAAATGAAATCTTAGTCTATATTAGGACATTAAAACCCGATGGCAGTATATAAATATGCTACTGTCGCGAGGCTCAAGTAAGTCTAAACGTAGACAACCCAGGGACAGTTTCTAGATTGCTGCTTAAGCTAAAATTGTACGAGAAAACAGCCGCTCATATCAACATATTGTATTTCACGCGAGTATATAGGTATAAAACCCAGTCACAGTTAATGATATAACCTTATCGAAGGTAACCTTGTTAGAGAAATGAACCGTTGAGCTGTACATATCGCAATTCACGCGAATAGGATGGACGGAGGAATTGCCTGTTCCACGCTACCCGACTGCATTCCCTATTCGGCGCTGAATCTAGTTTCTATAATTTTCAGCGCCGACTGCTTTCCCTATTCGGCGCTGAATCTGGTTTCTATCATTTTCAGCGCCGACTGCTTTCCCTATTCGGCGCTGAATCTAGTTTCTATCATTTTCAGCGCCGACTGTCAATTATACGTATATATTGGCATTTTTCCGCCCTTCCTTCTTTCCCTATTCTAGCCACTGCATGCCCGTCTAGGGCATTTTTCCTCTAGTTTCTTGCATTTTTCCGCTGTAGAGCTTTTATTCGCAGGCTTAAATGAATAAACTAACGTAAAAATGATTTGAAAAAACCGATAGGACGTATTATATATGAAATGCAAGCACGTTAGGGCATTTTTTGTCATTTGTACGGAGCATTACCTGTTGGAAAATTTTGGAGCATTTTGAAAACAAGTTGACGGGGAGCCGAAGACCCAGCGGGGGGGGGTTACAACGCAGCGTGGGGGAGCTAACATCTGAAAAAACTAGATTGTTTCCGTACGTACGTGTACATCAGCAACTTTTACAAAGGTTCTCTGGAAAACATGATGTCGGAGTGCCGAACGACCACAACGGGGGGGGGTAGTAGCGCTGCGTGGGGGAACTAACATTTGATAAACGCATTTGTTTCTGCATCAGAAAACGTTTATATATACAAAGAGGGGGACCTAACTCCCACCGGGGGGGGGGGCGCGGTGCGTGGGGTACGGAAAATTTGAAAAAAACGCAATTGTTTCTGCATCAGAATACGTTTAGATACAAAGGGTTTATCGGAAAACAGGTAGACGGTGGGCCGTATATACTCACACCGGCGGAGGGGTCGTCGCGATGCGTGGGGTACGGAACATTTGAAAAAACGCAATTGTTTCTGCATCAGAAAACGTTTTCAGAGAGGTTATCGGAAAACAGGACGACGGGGGCCGAACTCCCAAAGGGGGGGTCGTCGCGGTCGCGGTGAGTGGGGTACGGAAAATTTGAAAAAACGCAATTGTTGTTGGTTGTTACGTATTTTCCTTATTGGCCATTTTGGACCGGTCTGAACCCTGGTCAGTGCGCCACAGGCCGCTAGGGACACTTTAGAGGGGTCCAATGACAAAACATGTTCGACTCACCATGGGCTTTCATTTGATACCAAACTTGGCTACTTTTGGCAAAAACTATTTTTGGCCATTTTGGACCGATCTGGACCCTGGTCAGGGCGCCACAGGCCGCTGGGTCCACTTTGGAGGGGTCCTCCAATGACAAAAAATGTTCGCTCCACCAAGGGTTTCATTTGATACCAAACTTGGCCACTTTTAGAAAAATCGATTTTTGACCATTTTGGACCGGTCCGGACCCTGGTCAGTGCGCCACAGGTCGCTGGTTCCACTTTGGAGGGTTCCAATGACAAAAATGTTCGCCTCACCACGGGCTTTCATTTGATACCAAACTTGGCCACTTTTAGAAAAATCGATTTTTGTCCATTTTGAACCGGTCTGGACCCTGGTAAGTGCGCCACAGGCCGCTGGGTCCACTTTGGAGGGGTCCTCCAATGACAAAAAATGTTCGCCTCACAATGGGCTTTCATTTGATACCAAACTTGGCCACTTTTAGAAAAATCGATTTTTGACCATTTGGACCCGTCCAGACCCTGGTCAGTGCGCCAGAGGCCGCTGGGTCCACTTTGGAGGGGTCCTCCAATGACAAAAAATGTTCGCCTCATCAAGGGCTTTCATTTGATACCAAATTTGACCACTTTTGGAAAAATCGATTTTTGGCCATTTTGGGCCCGGTCCCCGGTCCGGACCCCTGGCCAGGGCGCCACAGGGGTCCGGGCGAAACCTACTATAGCCTACGCTGTAGTGCTCCCGCAGCCCACCCCAAATCCCAAATAAGAGAGACCTGCTCACTGTAGATATTTCTGTAGAAGAGGTTAAAGTTGGAGTTGCGACACGGTAGGGCCCACCACCATCAGGGTGCCCCCAGCCACATGGATAGGTCCTAGAGCGAAACTAATGGGCCTTTTAGATTCACCATATAGGGGTTCCTATTCGAATACAAAACCTCAGCCCAGCAGCTCTCATGTGTAGGGCTCCACAGTCCGTAGGCCCAGACCCCCCTTTTACACACTAACTTTCGACCCCTGGCCAGGGCGCCACAGAAGCCAGATCGAAAATTCATATACCCTATGGCAATTAGGGCCATGGGGCCATGCTGCTCGCCGAACCTCAGACCCATTGGCCTAGACCTGCTCAATTGAATCTCGACAAACGAATTGACTATTTTGGGAAAAAAACTGTCCGAAAAAATCGAAATCCTGCTATGTACACAGACCTATGGGGAGGTCCTACCTACTCCATACTCATTTCCCCAGAAATGGGGAAAAAGTTGTTCAAAAAACCCCATATGGTATAGAAAATATGAGATCTCCGACCTCTAGGGTGGGGGCGAAAAAAAATGGAGAGAAAGTCGTGCATTGAAAAATTGAATCTGTCATATCTCAAAAACGGCTCGGCCGATTTTGCTCAAATTTGCACAGCATGTACCCCTCGTGAAGGGGTTTCTACTGGTACAATATGAAGGCTCTACCTCAAATCCTCCGCCGGCACCAGGGAAAACTATGTTCCAAGAGGCCGCAATACGCCTCTTTTTCCCTATTCTAGGTAGTGCGCTGACGCGCACTACCTGATATGGTTACGATCAGAGGACAGAAAAATGCCATTTTTAATGACTTTTAGGCCATTTCTAGTAAAAGTGGGACTTTTCGCCAAAACAGGTGAAATATATAATGCAAATAATGCAAAGGCAAGGGCCTTCATCCGACAGTACTCGTCCGTCAGCTATATAGTCAAGCGGGAAAAAACAACCCAACAGCAAATGCGGGAAAAAACAACCCACCCTCAGTGTGACCAAGTTATACGAGTTATATAGGATTTTAATAGCCTATCTTGAAGAGCGTCCAAAACTGGCCTAGGACATTTGTTATCGTAACCGCCGCTGCTCCCTTGCGATTTTTTTGGAACTTTGAATTTTTAGGAAGTTGGGGTCCGACCAAGTGTCGAAATTAGGCAATCTTTGTCGGGCTACCCTGAACTGCTGAAATGAGCTAGACCAAAACGGATTATACGTATATGTAGGGCATGTGTTGCGCTTCATGATGATATATGCCGCGCTGCACTGACCTCTCCGGTGCGACCTGGGGGTGACTTAGAGTTGGCGGGAAAAAAGAACCCATATGCGGGAATAAAAAACCCACTTTTCAAAATTGAATATTTTTCTAAGCATTAGCAGGAAAGGTCAAACTAATACGTACTTTCGTTCAATAGAGCCGTTAGATTAAACTGGTATAGGTTTTACCTGGGTTCGTTCTCTTGTGGGTGCTCCAGGGGTTCGAAATCGGACATGGTGCCATTTCAAGCCAAAATGTCAATTTTAGCCAAAAATACTTATTTTTGCTTTAAAATGGGCCTAGTTTGGCTCTAAATACAAGAAAAACACGTTTTCTGCACAATAGGATGCTTAAACTACCGAAAATAAGCAATTTTTAAAACTTTCCAAAATTTGCCTATGTTTATGTGCTAAACACACGAAATTTTCAAAAGATACTATGACCTGAATTTTTCAGCAAAAACTAATATATTTTGATGCAGTTATACTAAAAACAACCCGCTCTTTCATTTGGAACAGTTAGAAATGCTCTTGGCAGCGTTCCAACAAAATTTTTAGGGTGGGTTATTTTTTCCCGCATATGGGTTTTATTTTCCCGCCGTGGGTTCTTTTTTCCCGCCAGTTTGGGACATTATTTCTCAATAACGGCACGCCCTAGGAAGGCGTTCTATAGCTCATAAGAAAGCTTACGACTAGGCCTAGCTGCCTATATAATAAGTATTTCGATATCTCAAATGAATAAAAAGTTCTGTCCAAAAATCGAAAAAGTGGGTTCTTTTTTCCCGCTTGACTATATACGTCAAGCCGTCAGCAGACAGAAAGAAAATCCGCATTCAAATCAGACAGCGCCTACACTGTCTGGATGAAACTCAGCCACAGCACCCAGCCAGCTCACCCTTTACCATGATGGAGCTGGAACTTGCTATCAGCCGATTGAAGAACGGAAAATGCCCTGTAAGGGACGGTATAAGTAACGAAATGCTGAAGAACCTTCCCTTCTCTGCCAGGGAATTCTTGCTGAAAGTGTTCAACGAATCCTGGAAATCCGGGGTCACCCCACAAAGCTGGAGAGAAGCGGACATTATCCCAATCCCCAAAAAGGGGAAACCGCTGGATCAAACGGTCTCCTACCGTCCAATCAGCCTCACCAGCTGTGTCTGCAAACTGGTGGAAACGCTGGTGAAGGCAAGGGTGCAGCACCTCCTTGAATCCACTGGAGGTCTCTGTCAGGAGCAAGCGGGATTCAGAGCCCTACGAAGTACCGAAGACCAAATTGCCAGAATCATACAAGAAACGGCTGACGGCTTCCAGTAACGCCCGCCGGCAAAGAGGACCGTACTGGCCATGATTGACTTCGCCAGGGCCTTCGATACCGCTATCCAGGACCGAATCATCTGGAAACTGATTGAGAAGCAGTTTCCTCTCCATGTGGTCAGATGGATCAGGAGCTGTCTGTCCCATCGCAAGGGTAGAGTTCGGCTGAACAACATCACCAGTGACCCGAAGCTATTCTACCAGGGAGTTCCTCAAGGATCTGTGCTGTCGCCACTCCTGTTCACTTCCTGGTCTATGTAGACGATATCCTGAAGGAAATTCCAGAGGAAATTCCATGTACTCAAAATGGATCACACAACCTTCCGGGTTTGTCTCTGATCCCACCCCATCTGCGCTTGGGGCTTGGAGTGTCGAAAGATGCTGTGCTCCTCTACCTTGCGTATGAGCAGTTAATGGATGTCTTACTACCGGAGCCGAAAGGCCAAGAAGGTGTCTGCTCCAGCTTCCCATTGTGGGACAGCATTCAGGCGACGAAGCGAGAGTCATACTAGCTATGACTGATGGGGAGAGACAAAGGTTAGCACCCTCATATAGCCTCTTGGCTGAGTAGCCCGGCAACAACAACAACAACAACAACAAATTCCAGAGGGCGTCAGTGCTAGCATCTACGCTGACGACGTGGCTATCTGGACCTCGGATCCGAACATCAAAAAGGCAGAAGCGCTTCTCCAGAAGGCACTGGACGTCATCTCGAAATGGGCCATGAAGAATGAAGCCCATATAAATGCCGACAAATGCCAGTGCTGCATCTTTTCTACTCACAACAGAAGCCAGCCACGCCCCAGCCCTTCAGATCTGCGGAAAACGAATACCGCACGATAAAAACCCCGTCTTTCTAGGGGTTAAATTTGACTGGAACCTATCCTTCACCCCTCACATCACTGATGCGGATTTTCTTTCTGTCTGCTGACGACTTGACAGTAACATGACGGGAGACCCACTTTTCGTTTTGAATAGAACTTTTTATTCATTTTTGTAGTTTTGTGCTATAAACGTAGGCCTAGTCGTAAACTTTCTTATGAGCTATGAACATACAGGAGCGTCTCACATTGAAATAATATCCCAAACTGGCGGGAAGAACCCACGACGAGAAAATAAGGCCATATGCGGAAAAAATAGCCACCACCAAGAACACATTGAACACCATAAAAACAAATACCTAACTGTTCAAATGAAAAGGCGGAATTGTTTTTAGTATAACTGCATCAAAAAGTAGTTTTTTTGCTGAAAATTCGGAGTCATAATCTTTTGAAAATTTCGTGTGTGTTTAACACAGGTATAAGGCAAATTTTGGAAAGTTTTTAAAATTTGCTTATTTTCGGTAGTTTAGAAAATCTATTGTGCAGAAAACGTATTTTTTCTTGTATTTAGAGCCAAACTAGACCCATTTTTAAACAAAAATAAGTATTTTTTGGCCCCAAAATTGACATTTTTGGCTTGAAATTCATGTCCGATTTCGAACCCCTGGGGTAAAACCTATACCAATCCTAACGGCGCATTGAACAGTACATTTCTGATGAGCCTTTTCTGCTAATGCTTAGAAAATATTCAATTTGCCGGTTCTTTTTTTCCCGCCAACTTCTAGAATCACCCGGGTCGCGCCGGAGGTCAGTTACCCGGCCGCGATATCGTCATGAAGCTGGCACATGCCCTACATGCCGGTTTGGTCCGGCACTACTTTCGGCAAGTTTCAGGTGGCCGAAAGTTGCACATTTTCGACATGATCGGACCCCAACCTAAAAATTCAAGAAATTCGAAAACACTGAGAACGACGTCACGTTGCGACCAACAAGTGTCTGAAACAGTTTTGGACTCTTCAGATGAACTGTGCATCTGCCATAACTCGTATATTTTGGTACGAGTTGTTTTTTTGCGCCCCTTTGGTGAGTTGTTTTCCGCCCGACTACTGTAACTTTGTTGGTGTGTCCGGATGAGGCCCTTGCCTTTGCGTGCCCCGTGCCCTCTTCCTGTTTTGAGTCCCACTTTTACTAGAAATGGCCTAAAATAAAAATGGCATTTTCTATCCTCTGATCGTAACCATATCAGGTAGTGCGCGTGGCGCGCTACAGTACGGGAAAAAATACGGTAGCACAGAATGAGACCTGAACACACAATAAGACAAGAGATAGTATATAACATTGTAAAATAAAACACTGCTGAAAATTTATGCTGTGCAAATTTGAAGCAAAATCAGCCAGAGCTATTTTAATATGACAGTTATTTTCAATGCACGACTTTCTCTCATTTTCGCCCCCACTTACAGAGTGGAATCCTATATTTCTATACCAAATATGGGGTTTTTTGAACAACTTTTTCCCCATTTCTGGAGAATGGTAATGAGTAAGGTAGGACCTCCCATAGATTCTATTATTTTGCTGAGATTTCATTTTTCAGTTTTGATTTTTTTCCCAAAATGGTATCTTGGTCATTTGTCATCGATGAGCAAGATATGGGTCTGGTCATTGCTTATGGCTTTATGGCCCTATTACCATGAAACAGCATGGTACTCGATCACAACTTTCTATGTACCCTGACAGAACTAGAGACAAAGAATAAAAGAAATTTGACCTACAGACTCATCAGAACCCTACACATAAAGGCCTTCAGATGGAGAACCCTACTATCAGTGAGGTGAAGCCAAAATGGTACCGCTCTGGGACCTATCCACTCAATGACCTGAGAGCACGATGATGATGTTCATCATAGCTTCAACACAACATAACTGCAGAAGATCTCACGGTGATAGTCCTACTGACATAGTTTCAGGAATTAGAGGCTGCAGAACACCACAGCTGAAGGTCTTATTTTATGATAAAACCCTATTGAGGGTCGGACATAGGACAAACAAAGTGGCCAAGAAATCGATTTTTCAATGGTGATATCCAAATGAAACGGATGGACGAACATTTTTTTTATCCTCAAGTGGACCCAGCTGACTTCTGGCTCTGGACAGGTCCAAGATGGTCAAATCGATTTAAGTGATACAGAAGTTTGGTATGCAAATGAAGCCCATTTTATCATTGGAGGACTTCCACTCAAAATGGACGGGCATTTGGCTCCAGCACCCCACCAGGGTCAGACTCGATGCAGAAGAAAATCGATTTTTCTGACTTCAAGTTTGGTATCAAATGTACGTGGTGAAAGACGGAGACCCGATAAGACGGAGCCGCCAAGTGGAACCAGCGACCTGTGAGCTGACCGGGGTCGGCGGTCAAAATGGTCAAAAATCGATTTTTCTAAAAGTGGCCAAGTTTGCCAATCAAATGAGAACGCGGTGGGCGAACGTTTTTGTCATTGAGACCTCCCAAAAGTGGACCCGGCGGCCTGAACCCCTGACCAGGGTCCAGATCGGTCCAAAATGGCCAAAAATAGTTTTTGCAAAAATGGCACCAAGTTTGTGTATGTTGGTCGAACATGTTCGTCCCCGCCAGGGTTTGAACTTCGGTCCAAAATGGCCAACCAAGAAATACGTAGCAATAACAACGAACGTTTTCGTACCCTACCACGACGACGACCCCACTTTGAGTTCCCGTCGTCCTCGATAACCTCTCTGAAAACGTTTTCTGATGCAGAAACAATTGCGTTTTTTCAAATGTTCCGTACCCCGCATCGCGGCGACCCCTCCGCCGGTGTGTGTCTACCTGTTTTCCGATAAACCCTTTGTATCTAAACGTATTCTGATGCAGAAACAATTGCGTTTTTTTTTCAAATTTTCCGTACCCCACCCCTGCCCCGCGCCCCCGGTGGGAGTTGAATCCCCCTCTTTGTATATATAAACGTTTTCTGATGCAGAAACAAAATGCGTTTTATCAAATGTTAGTTCCCCCACGCAGCGCTACTCCCCCGCCCCCCCCCCCCGCCGTGGTCGTTCGGCCCACCCGTCATCATGTTTTCCGGAGAACCTTTGTAAAAGTTGCTGATGTACACGTACGTACGGAAACAATCTCGTTTTTTCAGATGTTAGCTCCCCCACGCTGCGTTGCT